>WWET01002001.1:154141-164900 GCA_011038615.1 Limnodynastes dumerilii
ATCAGCTCCCCCCCCCCATTTACTTCATTAGCTCCCCCACTCCATTCATTATATCTCCATTCTCCATCACCCCCCTCCTTTTCATCAGCTCCGGCTCCCCAATCTCTTCATCATCTCCTTCTTCTCATTCATCATTTCCTCCTCCCCATTCATTCTCTCCCCCTCCCCATTCATCATCTCCCTAGTCTCATCATCACCTCCCCCTCCCATTCTCTTTAAAATGTCTTTATCTCCTTCATCATCCTCCCTCCCTTTTCATCAGCTTCTTCTCCCCATTCACTTAATCATCTTCCCCTCCCCACCATCATCTACCCCTTTCAATTCACCACCCCATTCTCATCACCTCCTCCTCCCTAATCTCTTTATCATTTTTCCACCCCATTCATCATCTCCCCCCTCCTTTTCATCTGCTCCCCATTCTCCTCATCTCCCCTCTCCTCTTCATCAGCTTCCCCTCCACATTCATCACCATCCGATTCTTATCATCATTTATTATCTCCCGATTCTCATCACCTTATCACCTTCGCCTTCACTTGATGATTTTTTAATCTCCTTTATAATCTTTCCCTCGCCTCATCTGCTCCCTCTCCCCATCATCTCCCCTTGTGCTGTTCCCCTCCCCAATGTTGTCCCATCACCCTTATAATTTTATTCAAGTATTCAATGTGTGGAACACTTAACCTGTTCTGCTGTGCGCGTCCGCGCCATGGCTCTGCTATACATGCCTGTGACGTCACACGCATGAAGCTGTAGAATCAGTGTGCCTGGAGCCAACGGACTGTCAGAGAATTAACAGCTGCTGTGCTGCCGTCAGCGTCACCTGCACATTTCGGTGCCCAGAGCTCACACTCCACTGGAACCACCCTCCCTACGCCACTGGTAACCACAGTTGTGTCTGTCATAAATCAGAGTGCTAAACATGATCTTCTGTAAAGAGAATATAGTAGTAATTGAGAACATATAGTTTGTGATGTAAATGTGTGTTTTAGCTAGCTCTGAAACAAACATTGAGCCAGATCGTAAAGCGTGCAGGGGTTCGTAGTTACGCAGACGTAGTGGGAAATGCACGCCCCCTGCACTCCCTGCTGTCAGTAGACACTTCCAGATTCCTACCTTAACTTTTACGACTAGTCTTCCCCGCCACCAACCCCTCAATTACATGGCCATTGTAAATGAAGGGTCAGTCCCTTCTATGTAAGTACTGATGTACGTAACTTAGTTTTTAGTAAATGGACTAAAGGTGAAAATTTGGGCTCTTCATACCGTGTTATGCTGTCCATCCATGAAGTTATTTTATAAACTTTAAAAAAGGAATGGGGATAGGTTGCGCTGGAAATCTGCTGCTAATCTGGGTTTCCAGAGGGTCTACACCTCTAAAAATGCAATAAATAAAATAAAAGGAAACCTGATAAGCGCTGATTTTGACCTGTGATATACTTGAATAATGTAACCTGGTTGCTTAAATACAGTAGAGACGGTGAGAAGGTCCATAGATAACCCCAAGGATGAGGACCTAATGCACATATGCTCATCAACAAAGAGGGATAAAAAAAAATTATTACCACATGAAAACTGTATGAACATTAAAACAGGTAAAAAAAACATATAAACACAGGTAGAGGGGACCTGCCTCCATACCGTGGATGGAATAGCTGCGACCAGCAGGAGGCTGCAGGGAGCTCTGTTAGCAGCACGATTTAAAAGTCCTGGGAAGTGGGAGAACGGATGCCAGAGACAGACCCAAACACATGAACTACCAGCGATGCGTTTCGAGCAGACGTGCCCTTTCTCAAGCTGTCCGAAACACATCGCTGGTAGTTCATTTTTATTTATCCCTTTTTGTTGATGAGCATATGTGCATTAGGTCCTCATCCTTGGGGTTATCTATGGACCTTCTCACTGTCTCTACTGTATTTAAACAACCAGGCTACATTTTATAAACTTTATTTTATCAATTTACCTCTGTTTTCTCAAGAATGTTACATTGCTTTGTTTACTCAACTCCATGTTAGTACCTAACAGTCATGATTTGCAATGATGGTGTATTCCATAGATTGCATTAGAGAAAATGTTTGTTTTGTAACCTAACCCCAAAACAAATGTACATGTGGGAAGCATCACTGATTTTCTCAATTATTGCCTTGAAAATGTATTAATTGCATAACATTATAACCAGTCCAAACTAAATATCATGGAGCCGTAACAACTAAGTCCATCCAAGGTCTTCACTAAGCTAACTTGTCTCAAATTGTTCAGGACCTATCTGCCAGACTTACAGTGCAGGAGCAGGCTCCCATTCCCCAACAAGCAGTGAAACTTCTACCACCAGATTGTGCAGATTGTGTCCCAAGCTAAAACTCCCTGATCAAATTTCTAGAGATCGAATGTTGTTTAAGAACCTAAGGAAAAGCTGAAAACTTTATTTTAGACATAGACCTCTTTCTTCAGGAATGGAACAACAATGTGTATTGTTATCTCCATATTCCAGTGGGACCTGCAGACCTGGGTGTTTGGTCTTAGTCCTGATTATGCCGTCCTGTGGACTGTGGATGACTTCTTTAAAGCCGATAAATTATTATATTTGATCCTAATGATGTTTGTACTGCCGAGACCCACCTCCATCATCTCCACCAAGGGGCAGGTCTGCGGCGGAATATTGTTCTGAGTTTCTTTGCTGGGCCACCAACAGCAGCTGGAATGACCCTGTGCTATGTAACCAGTTTTGCTGTGGTCTCATGAAAGCCATAAACTCCCTGTTGAAATATTTGGTACCAAATTCATTAAAAGATCTCATGAGTATAAAGATTAAGATCGTCAGGTGCCTAAGGGAGTGGAATCTCAAGTGTGAAGGTCTTAATGTCCCAGTTCTATCTTCTTCTGTTCCTGACGATACTACTGAACAGGGGCATATCATCTGTCCCTCAGATGTTCACAGGGCCTTGTTTGTACTGCACGATAAAAAGTTAGTAGTAACCTGCCATAAGTTCCTATTGGCCCATACCCACCCGGACTCTGTATTTCTCTGTTTTACAATAAGTTCTTCTAATATTATAACCATGCATAAAAACCATTAAAAGAACAAGAGAGGGATGTAAACAATCCTCCCTCACCTGGCTCGCATGGAGCCCTATCCTGATATTGCTGCTCTCTCTAACTGCACTCCTGAAATTCTCCTGAGGAAAAGACAGACCCAAATTCTAAAATACTCAGTGGACTCTTTCAAAACATGGGGCAGATCTACTAAGCTGCGGGAAAGGAAAAGTGAAGATGACACCCATAGCAACCAATAAGATTCTAGCTCTCACTATCCTTTTACATACTACAAAATGTCAGCTAGAATGTAATTGGTTGCTATAGGCAACATCTCCACTTTTCCTTTTCTGCAGTGTAGTAAATCTAGCCCTTGACTATTTTCATAAGGAGATTGAGTTCTTTAAGGACAAAACGCAAGATCTGGAGAACAGAGAATAGCACAATAACCTTCGGATCCTTAATGTACTGAAATCGAAAGTTCATCAGTTTGAGTAATTTCTCATCTAACTTGCTATATCTTTGGTCCCTGCCATTACAGATCAGGTTCTAATTATAGAGCAGGCCCACAGAGCACTAAAAGTCAAGCCAAAAGACTCTAAACCTCCTATGGATATTATCTTGACGTTTATGTCCTTTAAAATCAAGAACAAGATTTGTAATGCAAGCAGAAACCAGCAATTTATTAACTTTAAGGATTATTAGATCCAAGTGTTTCAGGAATCGGCTCCCTCTATGGCTTCCAAGCACCGGGACCTTAAAGAGATTACCAGTACTTTACATGAACATATAGATACAAATGGGGTTTTAGTCTGATAGTGGAGGTTAACAGTTGCTTGTACATTGTAAGGGATCCCAATGAAGTCAGTAATTTTCTAAAACGTCTTTGTCTCGTTGGCCCGTGGCAGGAATCGCCTTCAACTCGTGAGACTTTGTGATGGCAGCTATGGATTTGTCTTTATCAGTTTTCACTTTAGCTTCTTCCTGTTTACCTTGAGATATTGTTGAAAGTATAGCACTACTTGTACTATGAAACTAATAGTATGGTATTAAGCAAATTAAAAAACTGATTTGTTTAGCTGTTGTATCTACGACTTAGGCCTATTTAGGAATTGTATGCTCATAGACCAATTTCAAAGTTAAAAACTTTTTTCTTTTATTCTATTTGTTTATTATTATAGTCATGTATTAATAGTCAATATTTAGCCTTGCAATTTTTCTAAGTTGTAGTTATTATGGTCTCTTGTTTTGTATGGGTTTAGCCCCGTTATAACTGAAAGGGAATATTCTAGGTTGATTATAATTTCCTATATATTGTACTTGTACTCTGATAAGTAAAATTAATGTGTTCCTATATATTACATTGTATTTTATGCCCAGGGTGATGGGATTCTTTTACCCCTTCCTTTCATAATATTTAAGGCTTAGGAAACTGAAGTCACTGGTGGCTCTCCTTTCTTTGAAAGAGCCTACTGAGCCTACTGTGTATTTCCAATCAGTTTATTTGATTGCAATGGATGTCTGATTATGTAATTTTGGATCAAGATCCAAGATCCAGGTTTCCATAGAGAAAATAGATTTTGTCTGGTCTGAGCGAAGTGGGTTCATAAGTCTGGACCCGGGCTAAAGGGTTAAACTGATAAAGTATAACTTTTAACTCAAAATCTAAAGATACTGCTAAATTAGGCCCAGAATTAACCAGAACTCCTCCTGTTGTGTATATTTCATTGATAGATATTCAGAAAAACACAGAATAATGCCATCTACAGGACATTGATAAAGTGGGGAACACCTTTGAGATAGGTGGTCGACTGTTTTGTCACTGATTAAGAAAGCAGAATTTTAGGGTTAAACTGGAGTGCAATGAGTTTTTTTGGGGGGGGATATTGATGTAACTAAGGATGATGAACCTTAAATTAGCAATCTTTATTAAGTCTGAATATGGTCTGATGTTTTGATGTCACAAGATCCAGAAGGAGTCAGCCTTATGACCTATTTTTTACATTTTGTCAAGCTTGTCATGGTACAAAACAAAAAGAAGGATTGTGGGGTTTGTTTTCTCAGAATTGTACAGGAAATGAAGACGGCATATACAAAATTAGATGTCTTTGATATTATTAGCAATTGCTGCAAGCAGGGCCAGAGCTAGGATGGTTGGCTGCAAACTATAGATTTGTGCCCACGAGTCCATTGTGTCCTCACTGTAGTGCATAGGGTAGCTGCTATCTCTGCTTTCCAGCCCTTAGCACTGCAGCCTGCTGACAAAGCTCCGTCTATGTAAATATGTCACTACAATCTCAGACACTAGATCGACTCTAGTGACTGATATATACATAGAAGAGAGGAAGGGCCGCCCCTTTTCTCATTGTTTAAAATGGCTGCCCCAGTGCCTGTCATTTTCACATATTGCTGTTCTCCAGTCCATCTCCGACTCTGCAGCCCAGTGCCAGCCTGCACCACATCCCTTCGCAAAGCATATTGCACCATCCCTGGCTGCAAGCTTTTAAGATAAGTACTGTGCGGGGTTTAGACTGGCTCTGTGCCCTCTCCAAACATCATATAACACACCTATAATACATGGGTTTGGAGATGGCACACCATATAAAGTACATGTCTTGGGTCAGGGAATGGCACATTTTATAAAATATGTGGGGTATATTAGGGTTCTCGGAATGGAACATCCTATAATATGAATGGGATAAATAAGGGGTCTGGGAATGGCATACTATACACTGTATATAGTGTATCATTCACAAAAACCCTAATATAAACGTGTACCCCACATATATTACAAGCATTGGAAATCCCCCTTTTAAAATCCTGTGTTTGCCACTGATACATCTGACTACACATTTCTGTATCCTCCTGGCTCATATGGAAAATCTGTTGTTTTTCTGTCATTTTAGTAACTTGACAACTAAATATTTGTAGATAGTATAGTTGTTGAAAATGTTCATGAATTTTTAGTTTAATTATATTTTTTGCTTCAGTTATAAAAAGCAGCTGTTTTAATTCATATAAAAAAGGTCTACGAGGCATATTTTAAACATTTAATGTTGTCTATTCCTTTATTACTATATGATCTTGTATATTAAACAAAAAGGTAATTATAGTCAGATGTATACATATCTAAAATCAATTAAAAATTATGTTTAAAAGTTAGCTTTCTTTGAATGTTACGTAATTTAAAAGTTATAGTCTTTAATAAAAAAAAAAATACTAATTTTCAAAACCTGAATGTGAAGACACATTTAAAAAATGTGACTAATTAGAAAGATTTTATAATGAATGGTTAAGTGTGCTGAATCTATTTTTTGCCAACTTACCCATTCATAAGCTTTCCGACATCTGGGCCCGACGTGAGACCCGACTGGACAAGTTAGTGGACTTAGGCTACAGGGAGGGGATGCAGCCTAGAAATGGAAACTTAGGTAGGCTGTGGGGAGGGGATGCAGCATAGGAGGAGCAAGGGGAGTCTTGGGGTTAGGCTGCAGAGAGGGGATAGAGATTAGATGGAGAGTCATAGGGTTAGGCTGCAGGGAGCAGAAAGAGCTTGAAAGCTGAGTCTCAGGGTTAGGCTGCAGGGAGGGGATGGAACATAAAAGGGGAGGTTTAGGCTGCGAGAAAGGGAGGGTTAGGGACGGGGAGGGTTAGGGTAAATCTTAGGATAAGTGTTGGGGTTGGGGAAATACTCATCAGTCAGTGCTGGGGATTCCTTCGTATACAAAAGTCAAAACGGCCCTATCTGTAAAGGGCTATTCTCAGCGGCGAACCACACCCATAAAAAATACACATATGCATGAAAAAAATATATATCCACTGGCCAAGCTTAAGCAACAAAAACCACCATTTTTTGTTCAATTCTGTTTTAACTGGAACTTTGAATTTTTTCTTTTGAATTGATTGACTCAATTAAATTAAGTATAATTTTAGCCTGAAGTTTGCATCTCATTCTTACAGCACAATGCATTTGGCTGAACAATTCCCAATGAATAAATGCATTTTTTGAGTGTATGCTTCCGAATCTAACTGTTTTCAGATATTGTAAAGACGATATTGTACAAGCCCTAGAACACAAGAGAAGGACAAAAGTTGGATAGCAATGTGCTCTAGTGCTTAGCACTGCCTCTCGCTGGTCATGAGTTTAATTACCATGTAAGCAATTCGTGTGGAGTTTGTGTGTTCTCCCTGTGTCTCTGTGGGTTACCTCTGGGTGCTTGGTTTCTTCCTTCATCCAAAAATAATGCTAGTAGGTTAATTGGCTTCTTACTAAAAATAAACCCTTGTCTGTGTATATTACAGAGAATTGAATGATTGTTTAAAATTATCTGAAAAAAAAAAAATCAGAGGTCACATTGCACTGATCAAGTCATGTTGTAGTGAATGTATTTTTATATATATTTTGGTTTAGATATCAAAAGTTAAAAGAGTAGCCCACAGCAACCAAGCAAATGCTTCATATTAATTATCTATCCAACCTAAGACTGTTCAGTTGGAATAAATTATTAAAACAGAGTAGAACATTTTAAATCGGGAAGATAAAGCAAAGTTAGCATGTCACAGGCCTGAATTAGTTTTATTTTCACAATAAACAAGAATTCTGATCTCTTCTTAATTACCATAAGTGCAGGCATGTGACTGCTAAAGGACAAAGTGGTGTGGGGTGTTCTGAGGCAGCTGCCCTCACTGTATCCACAAGTGTTTAAACTCTGCTGAGAATCCTCTCTGTTCTGAAAAGAGAAGCCCAGGGTGCTTTCATTGCTGGGCAGGGTCAACAGTCAATCCAGGAGTACGAGTACAGAGCAGCATCTCCTTCAGTTGTTATGCCAAAAAAAAGAAAGTGTACTCTTTTACCTGAACCCATCATATTTTAAATTGTTTAATCTTTAAATTAAAGCATTATTGTTTATTTTACTCCTGTATTAAACAATATAACCTGAACAAATACTATTTGAATACACATAAACAAAACGTGTTTGCGTTTAAATGTTGTATTCATTATTAATATAAGGGATAGAGTTTGATAACAAAAGAAAACACATTAAAATACATTGTTCAATGTATATTAAAAATCACACTTATCTTTTAAACATATTGTTCTATAAATCATTAGTACATTGACTGTCAAAGTCCTGTTAAAAGTTAATACCTATTGTTAGTAATGTTAGTATGCACACCCTGTATGCAAATGTTTGTATTGTTTGTATAGTACAGTACTCTAACAAGTTAATCAAAGAAGTCAGTGGTATCCAGCCTGAGTTCTTTATTAAGTGTGTGTGTGTGTGTGTGTGTGTGTGTGTGTGTGTGTGTGTATCAGTCAAAATCAAAATCACAGTATGGAATTGTGAGTCAAGTTAAAAACGTCTCACACTTCTAAAACAATGGTTTATGTGAAACATGACCACTATAAAACAAGATTTTATTGCTTAACAAATAGACCACAGTCCATACAGCAATACTGTTTTATACCAATTATAAAATCACGTTCCAGGCACATCTGTTAAACATCTATTTGGCCGACTGACCAGCAAATGACATTATGCCAAATGTTTAAACACACAGTGTAACAATATCTATATCTAATCAATTTGCCAATCTTTTTTGCTACTTTATAAATGGACTCCGATACCTGAGTACATTTTTCTATCAAATTATAAATTTTAACACAAAATTGGAGTCCCAATTTTTCATTTATATAAACTTATTTTTTTTACTAGAAAACATACAGAATGTGTGTTACAACCTATACATACAAGTCCACACTAGCAGTATGTGTCTCATATAGCATGCTAGCCTACAGCATTAGGTTTATATTGAAGTTCTACCTGATAGTTGTCCAGTGGATGTGGACATTAGTACATTTTTTCTGTACATGTGACAGCTGACATCACAATCCTATTTCTAATATATTCTTATGATTGCATATTATAGGATTATAGACCACAATACTGTACCATCTGAAAACATACCAGCACTTACATAAAAGCAAAACAAAGAACATATTCTCTCTCTACCAGACCAGGTATATATTTACATTTTTAATCTTGAGCATTGTTTCCCCCCTTTTTTTTTTTTACTATTTTTCTTTCATCTCTTTTTTTTATCACTACAGATTACAAAAAAATATTGCTTGAGCAGAAATTATGTATTATGCTTTTGTTTAAATTTTAGAATTGGATATCATGCACTAAACCTGATATTTGTGAAGAATCACATCTTAATATATTGTATATTTCAAAGGATTGCATTAACCAGAATGAATCAATTAATGAATGAATGAATGAATAAATGAAGTCATCATCAGCTTTGGAACCACCATTTAAACAAAGATTCCTTTTTATAACTCTATATCTGAAGCCATACGAAGACAATTGTGAAGCTCTTGGGGAAGGTCAGCTCGGGTAATGTTGTTTCCATCCAAGCGGAGGTGTCTGATCCTAGAATATTCCAGTGGTCCAATAACTTTACAGAAGCTGTTCAGGTTAAATTCTGTAACATAGGACATTAGGTATTAATAAAAAATAAATTAATTACCAGTGATTTACAATAATGTAAAAGATAATAATAATAATCATAATATTTAAAATAATAATAATAATAATAATACTGTAATAAGAATAAGAATAAGAATAATACATTAAAATAAAATAGCCCTATTTTAGTATAATTCATTATTATAATATAGTGTATCACTAATATTTCAATGTTTGAAGAAGAAGATATAGTTATGGGGCATTCTTATCAGAAAGAAACTAGGAATTCAAATGTCCCTTCCATGAATGTAGCATGGCATCACGGCACCCAAAACGCTTTGTTACAAGCAAAATAAAAGCTGTGCTCCAGATAGGATTCAGACCTCTGTACGCATAAGTAAACCTAACCGTAACATCAGCGCATGCGCACACCAGATGTTACGCTGCAGATATCCTGGAGTACAGAATGCAATTCCGTGAATGCAATTCCGTGCACAAAGAGAAACAGACAACAGGATGGAACATCCCCTCCACTCACCTTCCGCATTTTGCGGAACGAAAGTTCCATTTTCAAAATGCAAGCAGCCGAAAACTAAGTTTTAGCTGTCTCTATTTAAAAAAATATTACTAATTAGAAACTTTCACTAATGAATGGGAAAGTATGCTGAATTTATTTTTTGGCATACTTACCCATTTATTTATCTGGAAACCGCCACACCAGATCCGCATATTTGTTAAGCAATAAACCATTATTTTACAAGTTTGAGAAATTATTAACAACTCCAATTCCATACTGTGATTTTGATATATACACACAAACACACTTAATAAAGAACTCAGGCTAGATACCACTGACTTCTTTGAGGGTTAGGCTGCAGGGAGGGGTGGCTTAGGGTTAAGATGCAGGAAAGGGAAGGGAGTCAGGGCTGGTTCGATGCAGTCCATGGGGGGATGTGATGCCAGGCTGGAGAGGCGCTATCGGTCATCCCCCCACTCCCCGCTTTGGTGACTGGCAGCTCATATAGGAGGTTTATTACACAGAGCAGCTGATTGGAAAATTTCTTTTAGCTGCTCTATGTAACAGCCACATCAGCTCATACAGGAACTTCCTGTATGGACAAGGAGAGAGGAAGAGAGAAAGAGAGATAAAGCAGCGGAGGAAGACACAGCAAAGGTAAGTAAACATGATGGGGATACTGGGGGGTGGATACTGGTGGGCTGTAGGCACATAATGGGGATACTGGGGGGGGGGGCGG
>WWET01002001.1:191532-207250 GCA_011038615.1 Limnodynastes dumerilii
AGACACATGATAGGAGTACTGGGGGCTGGAGACACATGATGGGAGTACTGGGGGGACTGGAGACACATGATGGGAGTACTGAAGGGGCTAGTGGCACATTATGGGAGTACTAGGGGGGCTAGTGGCAATTGATGGGAGTGCTGGAAGGACTGATGGCACATTATAGGAGTACTTAAGGGGAAGCTGGTGGCACATTATGGGAGTACTGGGGGGCTGGTGGCATATGATGGCAGTAATGGGGGGAGGCTGGAGACACATGATGGAAGTACTGGGGGTGGTGCTGGAGACACATGATGGGCACAAGCAGTGTCAGCAAGAATGGCTTGTAGTAAGAAGAAGCAGTATGAGCATGCAGGGGGCACAGCAATGTTATTCTGAGTTATCAAATTATTTATAAAGGAGAAGGGAGCAAATGTATTTTTTGCAGGGGGGCGCCAGACATGCTAGCACCGGCCCTGCAAGTGCTGGATGATTAGTGCAACTGCATGGGCAGGTGCTTTGGGAATATATCGTTTCACATATCTGTGATTTCCAAGCAGCAGTGTGCTACGTGTAGATCCCTTGGCTGGTCCCTAAAAAGATATGTGGTAATGTGACAGAAACAGTGTAAACTTCCCACCAAATTACCACAAATTGTGATTGTTCAAAGCAAAACTTCATTTAGACCAATTTGTGCTATACCTGGATGTACTTGTGTTCATTGAGTCCAGCGGGCACCTGAGTGAGGCTGTTGTGGTCTAAATGTAGCTCCCTTAAGTGAGGAACATTGGCAATAGTTCCATTTTCAACATTAATTATGCTGTTATAACTCAAACCTAATCTGCAAAAAGAAAAGAAAATGATGAAAATATTAAACAGCTTGTATCTGGTGAAGAACAATAAACAATAAATCTTCTTGGAAACCTGATAATGCTGTTCTGGCCTCAGTGGCTGTGCCCTCTGACCTGTAAATGCAAAAACATGGTCCCTCTTCTGCATGTCCTTGATCATGTTCACTGGAGTGCTGGCATTAGTGGAAACTATGAACTTGATGGAATCATGGAACTTGTGTGAAGAGATAATCCATCAACACAAGACTTTTCTATCTCAGTAAGCTGTATACTATAAAATTGTGGTACATGTTTTCAATAATATTCTATAGGTAATAAAAAGTCAAGCAAAGCAGATTACTATCAGACGTTTAATAACCATCTAATGACAATAGATAGCAGACACTGAGTGCCCTTACTAAAGTCAAGAAAATCTAGGTGATTTTTAATGATCGGAGAACCTGAATAGCAAACCACACGTTTGCCTGTATAATATTATAATGCAGAAATTACTTGACATAGTGACAGAAGGAAATATACGTTGAGAAATCTGAAAATTAGAAATGATATAATGTGAATGAAATGAAGACAAACAATGCGCTGGCCCATGCCAATTTACAAATAAAATGAATAAAAAATAATGGGATAATTGTTAATATAAGCATGTATTTGTTCAGTCTGATATGTTGTCTGTACAGTATTTATTTTGTTTTGCATTTCAGTTCCTTTGTACTGCAGTGAAAAGTTTGAAGTGGACCAGTATACAATGGTATTGAGCTTTGTACAAACTGGTCTAATCCTACAGCTAATTGAGATCACTGATACAGCAACTAATCCATGATACACACTTGTCCAATTTTACAGCAGACCACTAATCTGTACATATTTTATCTGAACAGACGACTAGGGTTGGATGTTAGGAGAGATTGTGTAAGTGTACACATTTATTCAGTATCAGGCCAACAGTACAGTTGAAGATTGGATTGGACACAAATTGGATAAGTTTGTACTCAGCTTAAAATACCAGATCTTCTATGGCTGCTTTAATTTAAAAGGATCAGCACCAAGCACTTATAAATTTGCATGTTGTCGCGCCCATAGTTCCCAATTTTAAAACTAGTGGAGTATATAAAGCACATCATGTCCTAGTTCATAAAATGGAGTAAAACAGTTGTGAAATAGATCAATTTTTTTTTACTTAGAGGTGTTTTTGAGCTATTTAAAAAATAAATGACATTTAACAAATTTGATGGCCACTAATATGTTCAATAGACCGTCAACAATTTAGCAGTTGAAAAGTATGGATTGGTGTGTTTCAAAATCTCATATTATTTGTAAAATTGTGTGTGTTTTATACAAGTCTAACAAATAACAGCATTTCCTCAGAAAGTTTTAGAAAGTAAAATAAACCATAATTTGTTTTGTTTCGTAAAATACAAATACCAACAAATGCTGGATTTCTTTTATATTTGTGATTATCTATATGTTTATTGTTTTGCGTTTTTATTTTTATTTTTCCCCAATATGTGCAGTATATTTTTAATCCTTTATTTGGTGACATGAGAAAACTAATACCAAAGCACATTTTTTGCTACTCTGGAATGTGTTATTTGATCAACTATGAGCTATTCTCACTGTGCACTGTGTGTCGGTGCTTGTTATGCAACTACTGTTGCCTCTAGGGTTTGCACAACTCTTAGCATAGCTATTGTAATAATTCATCATACTGGATGTAATATTAATTTTAATGCTTTTAAGTGGATATACAGAATATTCCAAAATCATTTGCTACCAATTTATAAAATCAAATATTAAGCAATTATTATAATAAATATTATTTGTAATTCTGTTTAAATACATGCAACCATTATAGCTCTTATGGAAGAAATTCCATGTCAGTCTGCCTCAACTTTCTAGGCTATGCACATCTTGATGAAAATTAAAATAGTGACAGTTTATCCATAAGTATTTGTAAAAGCCGATTCCTGTGGCAAAATTGCGTGTCTTTTTCATGATTTTACATAGTGGTGAAATATATTTTAATGTTATGTAATAAAATTATTCTGTTAGGGCATATGGTCTAATCGTGTTACTTTTTAATAGGTATGCACCTAGATATAGCAGTCTTTTCTGCACTTAGGACCTGATTCAGAGTTTTAGCGGATGCGGAAGTCGCATCCACTAAAACGTACTATTCAGAGGTGCGTTTCAGTAGAAACACGCACCTCTGAATTGGCCATATTAAAAAAAAAAAGCAGTCAGAGTTTTAATTGCTCCGACCGCACGGTTTTTTTGTTTTTTTTTTAGTTTTGCCATAAAAAAATTAACCCCTTCCTCCGCCGCCGCGAGCGATGAAAATAAATAAATAAAGAACGGCCCAACAGGGCATGCAGCCGCTAGTAGAACTACAAGTGCAAGCATGCCCATGAATGACAAGGCATGCTTGCGCTAGTAGTACTACTATCGGCAGCATGCCCTGCACCAAAAAGCGTTACATGCTCATTCCTTTTACCAAAAAAAAATATACTGTGCCCTCCCCAAAAAAAATTGTTAAACATCCACGTGCCCCCATATAATGTAAAATAATAAAATACTGCCAATACCCCGTCCCTTTCTTTAAAAAAAAAAGTACAGTGCCCACATTAAAAAAAAAACATAGCGACATGTGCCCCTTCAAAATCTAAATAAATAAAAGAAATGCCAGATACCTGTCCCCTTGTTTAAAAAAGTTCATACAGTGCCCACATACTTACACATAAATAATAAAAATTGCCACATGTGCCCCTTAAATTAAAAATATTTTTAAAATGCCCATAAGATGCCCAGATGTAAACTTTTAATCCGGGTGGTGGCCTTGGAAAAAAAAAACCTATACAGATTACGCAAACCATGTCCTGCACGCAGGGCATCTTAACGCTAATGACAGGAGTACTATCATTGGGGTATATTTATACCCTTTGGGCACTGCCACAATTATCGAGATAACGAGAATTCAGTGTCAGAACACGGCAATAACCACAGCATGGTTGGGAAGGGGCATTCTGACCCCATGCCTCTTCCATATCCAAAGTAGGGCAAATGGTCAGTGGTGAAGAGGGATGCCCTGCTGGAAAAGTGGTCACCCAGCTATCAGACAGGAGAGTCTCTGTAATGGAACCTCTGGAATTCTCTAACAGAAGGACCACTGTGAACACGGTGATGTTAAGTTAATAATAACTCCAGTTTGTTTCTTGTCTCTAAACACTTCTTACTATAAAATCATTTTGTTATTGTGTGTTTTTTTCCTTTTTTTCCCCCTTTTGGTTTAAATTTCTGTCTCATACAAACCTTGCATGATAGATATTACACACCAATTAATTTATCAAACAAAATAATTATTTTAATAGAATAAAGTAGTAAAAAAAAAAAAAATTAAGGTTTTTTTATGGTAAATAATAAAAATTATTATTGTCTTTGAAAAAGCAATTGGTGTGTATTAAGTATTATATAAGAACTGTATAAGAGAAAAAAATAATAAAAGTTTTTTATCTAGTGTCCTAGGGCCACCTTTGCCAATTGCCCATCTCCCAGTGTATCGCTGATTCCGTTACACACTACTTAATGTTTGCGGATAGTGCACGGAAGAAGCCATGGTGAAATAATAAAAATACTAAATCCGGCACTACATGCATGATGGTATAGCTGGACATTCCAAATAAGGGTTTGCATTCAAGATAGTTAAATTGTTATTACTGTGAGTCATCAGCAGGGTCCATTTTACTGCTTCCTCCTGGCTGCCATGGTGCTTAACACAATTTTATGTATAATTTATCTCCTACTTAGTAGGTATTTACAACTCTTAATAACTGTACTTACTTTGCCAGGTTATTAAGTCCACTTAAACTGTCAGCATCAACTTTAGCAATCTTGTTACCATCAAGATGAAGTTCAGTTAGAGAAGGTGGCAGACCTTAAATAAAAATAAAGACTAATTATTTTAATGTAATGATATGTTGCTTTTTTCATATATTACTGTTAATTAGCTACACATAAAGAGATCTTGCATTATATTTATGGGAAAAAGCATTAGAATAGAAGAAGACCTTAATTTATTAAGTATGCTGGAAAATGTGTTAAACTCTTCACTATGTATGAGCAAAGTTCTTCATTAACAATGCAAACAAAGTAGTAAGATTTTTCCATACCGAAAATTAGCATAAATTAGATTAACACATTATGTTATGCACAAAAAGAATAGTTATACTTTATGGGCCTGATCCAGACCTACGCTCGCATGCGAGCTAACGCTGATCGTAAGCATAAAAACGGCAGAAAAAATGTGCATAGTGACAACTTCCGGTCATGCCAAAGACCTTTTCGTAGCGGCGATTCTGGCGTCCGTATTGTTTGCGTTTTTTCTGACGACGAGGCGTGTTTATAGTACAAAGTTAGTACGTACGCTGGAGTTAAGGAATGTAGGTGGGGGGAGCCATTTGTGCTTAGCCCGCTAAGAACAGCGTGTTCCTACGAAAATACGTACGAACACATGGAAAAGTTAGGGCAGGGTTCGGCGGGCATAATGAAAGGAAGGTAAGGGGAGTGTCGTGGGAGTGAAAGTTTTTACGCTGCAGCAGTAATACGATCCGCTCTCATGCGTAGGTCTGGACCAGGCCCTATGTCCTTATGGGACCTGGACCTACAGTATAAGGGCTGTGTATCAGTTACCGAATATTCCATGAAGTCATATTCTATGTTCTTTTTGTTTATTTGAGCATAATTTCATTAGATTTTTTTTTCTACTGATCAAAGTGAGTAAAACAATGTTAAATACTCTAATATGCTCCTTATGGAGTCCCAGTGGAAATGACAGGTCAGGAAACTATATTTTATTAATGCTAATAAATTAACTCAAATTGCTTGAAATTGAGAAACCACATGTAATCTAGCTGCAACTAACCAGTTTGCAGTGCTGCCTTCAGAATTTCTGGGGTTCATCAGTGATGTCACGTGGGCGGGGCCCCGCAGACCTGCGTTACCATCTGGCCAATTCTTCCCTGCGCATCGGCCTTGAAATTATGGCAGGCCCCCATCAGTTGCGGGCCCAGGACAGTAGTCCCGGCTGTCCTCTTCTGATTGCGGCCCTGCCAGTTCGAGCAGACTTTACATACTCTAGCTCAGGGGTTCTCAATCAGTGTTACTAGCAGGGGCAGAACTACCATTAGTGCAACAGTTGCAGCGGCACTGGGGCCCATGCTGATACAAGGGCCCACAGCCATCATCACCGCACCACCGAAGCTCCCCACCGGGTTACCTGGAACATCACCAGGGCCAAAGCATATTTTTTGCCTCTGGGCCCACAACTCGCTAGTTCCGCCTCTGGGTACTAGTATCACCAGATGACAGAGGTCAAGTAACTAGAGGGCTGAATGGATTATGCAGAATATGTACTTTAAAACCACAGCAAAATATGTTAGAAAAAAGAATATATATACTTGACCTAACTCCACATTGAGTAATTGGTACACCCCCGATAAAAAAAAATTGAGAACTGCTACTCTAGCTTATCTGTGAGATGCCTTCCTAGTTAGATAATAATAATAGTAGAGTAGATCTTTACAAAAATATTAGTGTCACTGAAAAAGTATTTGTTTGAACTGAAGTATGGTATTTTGTTAACATGATTTTCTTATGTGATCATTTTAATTCTGCATATTTTTTGGTACCTATCTTTATACTAGCACTTGCATTTTAAGCACCAAGCCAAAATAATTTAATGATGTCAGGGCTTGTGATGAATAGAAGTGTCACGTAAGAATAACATTTTTGGATTATTCGTTTTTGTGTTTTTTTTACATAAAACCATTATTACACCATCATGTCTGCTATGGGTAATTGCCAGTGAGTTTAGCCATGGGAGTAGTCCCACATGCCACTGATTCCCCCCATTTTACTGTGGTTATCCTGTTAACACTGAGTCCTGATACTTTGTTTTTGTTTGTTTGTTTGTTTTCTTGTTTGGAGTGGATTTATCATTTTTTATTATGCTTTTCATAACAATAGATATTAAACGAGTTATTCTATTTTTAGCACTATAAAGATGTGTAGTGATAGATCTTTTTTCAAGTAATCTTTTCTCTAGCAAACACAACAAAAACTCTATGAAACAAGAGCTTGTTTATATGTACCTTTACACATTTTTGTTGCACATAAGATACACATACAGGGCATCTTTAGGACTTATGCACTGTTCCTCACTACTAGAACTTTCTCCCCAAACCTCTCTCTACACCTCTATCCAAGGCTTCAAATTTCAAAACTGTTTCTTTATTTATTATTAAACTTACAAACTCACCACATAACCAATTCTCCCACTCCACTGAATCAACCTTCTGTGTCACCCTAGTTTGTCTCCTCTTTCTTCTCGATTGTAAGCTCTCACAAGCAGGGTCCTCTGCCCTTACACTGCTTCCTTTGCCTACCTTCACCACCATCTCATTGGCTTGGAAACTGTTTCCACTCATCCTGTAAGGTGCTCTGGACACTTTTTAGCACCCTATATGTAATGGATAATAATATTGATAATACTACTACTACTACTACTACTACTACTACTACTACTACTACTACTAATAATAATAATAATAATAATAATAATGCTAATAATAATAATAATAATAATAATAATGATAATAATAATAATAAGCATGGAAACATTTGGAGATCTAAACACTGCTAAAATTGATCCTTTTAAATTTAATTCCTATTTTTAAAAAAGCTGAAACTGACTACATAGAAAAATCACACATTAATTGTTATTTTCTTTCTTGGGCTCATCACATCCAGACATGTTTATGGAAAAATTCTTTATTCTTGTCTACCTAACAAACATAATGGTGAATTAGGAGCCATTTCAAACATGATTGCATGTTTGGACCTTCACCACCTAATTATTAAAAATATTTTCCATCATTTAATAGTTTAAAATTGTCTGTTATACTAATAAAATATAACACTTTAACTGTTATATGTATAAATGTAAGGCAGATGTTCAAATGCAATAGGAGATTTATTTGTTATGAGAAACAAAGGTTCAACAGTGTCTGGCTAGGAGTTAAATAATGCACCATATGATCATATACAATGCATTTTGGTGTTTTAAAAACAAGGACCGAATCCTAAGCAACAGCCGCTAGGGGAATTACGTAAGAATTACGTAAGATACATACGCCAGCTCTCATGAAAAGGGGGCTTTCTCCCCCAGCACACATGTCGTATCTCCACCATAAAGGCAGAGATAGACATGCTAATTAGGGGACAGGGCGGGGAAGCCCCGTTACGATCAGCTATGCAATCGTAAGGCTACCAACAGTGGGGAGTGCACGGGGCGTGTACTCCCCGCTACGATGCCGCCCGTACTGGCCTCAAGCTGCTGCAAGGCGCCTGTAGGTCAGGATATGGCCAAAAGTTTTGAAGGTTTTAGTAAAGTGTAGTATAATGGATATGGATGGAACACCATCTTGAAACAGATTTTCTGAAAAATTAACTATTGGTAAAACTTCCTAAATAGTAAAAGGAGCCACCAGTGATGAATACATTGAATCGCCATGTAGGTGTTATACAGCGTTCGGCCGCTGCCGCGTCTCTTCCCCGCTGCCCGGCTTACCTGCTTTGTTTGGCGCGACGTCTCCCTCGTTACAGCGTCCCTGGTTACCTGCTATAGCGCGGCTTCCCTGCTAGCACGCGCTCTGCTTCAGGCACATTGCTTTATGCCTATTGGGTGTTTACCTTGCGGGGAGGGCTCGGTATCAGCAGCCTATCAGGGGTTTCCCCAGTAGTTAAAAGGGTTTCCCTGTCCTCAGTTTGGCGCCGGTTATAGAGTCTGTTGGTCAGCCTGTGATCTGCCTTATTATTCATTTGCCTTGGCCTTGTGCTCTGTGCTACTTTGTTGAGTGTCCCATTTATTACCTGCAGTTTTCCTTATCCAGTATTTCCCTTTGTGCTACCGCTCTTATTCTCTCTCCCTCCTTGGTGTCTCCCTCCATCCCCAACATCCCTATCCATTCCTGAGTGGGTGTATCCGTTCCCTCCGGGGAGTCCCTACTTCTTTTATGCCTGACGAATGTATGCCCCTATTTGTCTAGTTAGTATAGTTCTGGTCCTGTCCGTTTTCCCCTGTACGTTAGTCTCGTTCTTTGGTCTCCGTAGTCTGTCGCCGGTCAGTCTCTTCTGATCCGCCTATTACCCACTGTTGCTTTCCGTTTCCAACTATCATTGATCTATTCACTCCTACTGACATTCAGATTCTCTCCTGATTAACATCTCCAGGGGGGTGCCCCTGACGGGCTCCTACCAGCTTCAGTCTATCCCCACCAGATTGTACTGCAACAAATCTAACTTCTACTCACGGTCACCCCGGTCCATAGTCCTGGTAATCCCAGGATACCGTAACAGTAGGTCACATGAACCCTCAGCTGCTGCCTCTGACTCTCCCACTGGATCTCATAAATGCCTGGTTGAAATGCGTTGGTAAAAGAAATTATCAGTATCTATTGCACTAAAGTGAGCAGTCAATGAGGGGGAACACTATTCTTTAACCCACATCACTGAGTGCAGTGGCCGCTGGTCTGAGGACAGCTATCCTACTGTCTGAACATCATAGGACTGTAGATAAGCTTCATGGTTTATACTTATTCTTTTAAATATTTGGTACGTATGCCATTTTAACTTGTTGATCAGTAAAAGTTTTTCAAATGTTAATGTGCTATGGTCTGATGCATTTCTGTTTACTTTTTAATAAATGAGGTACAGTGGATTGATCTAGAGTATCAAGTTGAAAAACCATAAAGAAAAATTCACGGGGAAGGCATGGTACGGTTTCATTTTTCTTTTCTCATCCCATCTAATAAGTAACACTAAGCAACGCAAACATGAAGAACCTTATTAATGGCCGCATATTGAAAAAATAAATTGAGGATTATTCTATTGGCGCTTCTCCTGACAAAACCTCTTCACAAATTGCATGTATATTAAGCCTGAGACACCAACAGGCTTATTAGAAGTCTGCTACTTTGACTAACATCGGACTTTGATAAACTAAAAGGAGGCCTTTGATCGCAGAAACATAACATGCTGATTGTGTTGGTCTTTTTATTTTCTGAATACACACCTTAATATTTGAAATGCCTTACCTTTTGGAACACTAGTTATGTTTGTATCTGCAATTCGGAGGTAGGACAGTTTTTTCATTCCTTGAAAAGCACCTTTCTCAACCCCAGAGCTTTCTATAGGATTTGTGCCCAATTCTGCAAAACACACATATTATAGAGGACTTAGGAACACACATTTTTAAAATGTAGAAATTAATACAATTATTAAATAATATATAGTCTATAATTTGTTAAAATGGTTAAAAATGTGTTTTTAAGACAAAAAGGTGAAGTACATATGGCATTAGTAACTTTGTTTGCTTTTTTCAATGTTTACCCATCTTCAATTATAATAAGGGTTTGATGGTGTTGAAGATAGTAGCGCTATGTGCTGTCTTTTTAAGTGTTAATTATATCTATGACATCAGCAATGAGCAAATGAGCATGTGCTGTAAGTTCCTGCTCTTTAGCTCCCTATGCCCTACACTGCAGTCCAGAACTCAGATTCCAGTGAGTGTGTGAGTAAAGGTCAAAAGAGGGATTTCCTTATTGTCAGTGCCTCATAGCTTATACCTCAGTGGAGAGAAGCTGTTTTTTCTTATGTAAAACTAGATACTTTTGCTGTCATTGAACGCTGTGCATCTATTTAAATTGTATCCTGAATGAACTATTGATCTCCTGTTTATAAAGTCTGTTATATTTTACGGAAACCAACGTTAATTTGTTTCGAAATAAATTGTGTATTAATCTCCAGTGCATCTGCATCTGTTATTACTTTGCTATTGATTCGTTGTTATTAGTTTTTATTCTATAACGTAAACCAGTACCCAGAAATTAGTACATTTTTATTACACTATAAAATTTAAAGAATTGGTTGTATAACTTTTTGTTAAAAGTTGATCTAAACCTTGAAGGTGCTAATAATAAAATATATTTACACAGTTTTTTTTAAACATGGATTAAATATTTGAAAAACTATAAAAAGCTTAATAAATGAATAACTTTTATTAATAATAAATAATAATTTATTAATTTATAATAATAATAATAATAAAAAATATAACTAGTAAAATTTCTAGTCAAATGCTTTTGCTGCTATTCATTGTAGTTACTTATGATGATGTTTTTTAGGGCCATGCTCATAAAATTGTGGTTGTGCTGCATAACCCAATGATTGTGGATTTTCTCAATGATCACTCTAACTAAATATGCAATCCCGCATCCTGGGAGCTGCTGGAATCCTGGAAGCTCAAATAACATGTTAAGAAAGATAAACTCAAGTAAACAACACACTGATAAAAAGGATAGTAATAAAGATTAATAGCTTTACTCACAACATCACACTTTTCCAATAGAAAAGTTCAGTGTTTGAATGTAAACATTTTAGATAGTATTTTATATTTGTAAGCATATGACCATGGTATCATACTTCACATGCAATTATTGCAAAAATACAGTATTCAATATGCTAAATATACAGTAAATACAGATTTTTTTTTGTGCAATAAGTGTATGTGAAATTTGTTTGTATAGTTCCAGGATCTTATCTATCTATCTATCTATCTATCTATCTATCTATCTATCTATCTATCTAGCTAGCTATCTATCCATCTATCTATCTTCTCTACTCAGTGCTCCAATACCCACACACCTTCCTCTCTATATGTAGACATAATAGGGTAAGCTAAGTGTAAGTCCTTTAGTGTCAGCAGAATTTCAAGCTTGCAGGGATACAGCACTTATCATTACTCTGTAAACCTGCTGCATATGTTTCAAAATAAAGTAAATCTTGAATGACTTTAGGGCATACTGTCAAAGATATTAATCTAGTGGTAGTCCTTCCATCAATTGAAATGGCACCTATAGTATATAGAGAAAGTTATAGAAATACTTCTCTGTCTGTTTATGAGTCACAAGATATACAGTGAACCTTTTAGTTATAAAAGACAGATACAAGCCCTCTGGACCTTAAGAGAATGAAGCAACATGACACACACTCAAAAGTTATTGGGAGACTTCCAAGTATTACAGCATGGTTGGTATCCATCCTAAAAAAGCAGAAAGGTTCTATGACTAAGTGAAAATATTTAATCCAGGGCTCGAAACATCCCAGGCACAAGGCTACAATGGTGACTGGTACCCGGGATCAAATGGAGAAGTTTCAGCTGGTGGGGGAAAAAGAGAGAAGTCACAGTGGCATTTTATCCTTGGGGTACCAGTACCAGTTTTTATCTGACTCTTGGGGCCAAATTTACTGCAGGAAAGGAAAAGTGAAGATGTTGCCCAAGGAACCAATCAGATTCTAGCTGACATTTTCTAGTATGTTATAGGAAAGTGAGCTAGAATCTGATTGGTTGAGATGGACAACATCTCACTTTTCCATCTCGCTTTGTAAATTTGAACCCTAGACTTAGACAAGTTAGCCTGCTAAACAAGTCTTGATTTAATCCAATAAAATATGAATTAAATATATTCACAATGAGGGTCTGATGCTCAATTTATCATATATGCAATAAAAAAAAGATGCACAGAAGTAGACTATCTAACCCAAATGCACAGTAGGATGCAAACGCACAGCCATATACACTTACAAACAGCCATGTTCAAGTAAGTTTATTTTAACCTTTGTCTTTTTTGTTGAAAAATACATTTATAATTACATTGGAATTTAATATAAAAAAAAACCCTTATTAACAAAAGAGATATATTATGCTTTCTCATGTGACCACAGAAGTTGGAAAAAGACAACATTAAAATATACTGACATCACATAGCCAACATTAAAATCATTGGCCCAGATCCAGACCCCTGCACGCATTACGTGCGTGTGGGGGTCCGTAGGTGCGCACAAGTAGCGGGGAGTGCATGCCCCTGCACTCCCTGCAGACGTTACTAAATCTAGGCACTTACGTGTCCAGATTCCTACCTTAACTTTTACGACTAGGTCTGCGTAACGGGGCTTCCCCCGCCCCCTCATTTACATGGCTATCCCTTACAGCCATTGTAAGTGAAGGGTCTGCCCCTTCATTGTAGGTACTAATGCATGCAGAGATGTTCCCTGACAGAGGACCTATGCAAATGACTTGTGTCAGTCCCCTCTCGGCCGGAGTTAAGGATCCAGCTCACTGGTCTTAAGTATCTTCAGATAAACACATAGTACCAGTAAGATGTGGCTCATCTAAACAACCCTCTTGAAAAAAAACACAAAATACATATAACATATTATATATTTGATCTTTAACTTACCAATGACAATCATGTTATTTAATCCATCAAACACAGTCTTTTTAACTTTGGATATCATGTTCTCATGTACACGTAGCTCATGAAGTGACTTGGGCATGTTGGTGGGAAGTTCCTTTAAGTTGTTCTTTGATAAATAAAGTCGTTCCAGTTTTGTGAGAGGAGCAAAAGCACCAGGACTAATTGCTTTGATTTTATTGTTAACAAGGATTAATGCCTAGAAAACAAAATATGACATTACACTACAAATTTAATGTTTCATTCTGTAATATGTAGTTTATCAGTGGTATTATTATGATTATGCTGCCATGAGATGAATGGAGTCTTCTTGGGTAAAAGCATTAGATACCATTTTATATATAACATAATATGACAATATAAAACAGATTAAATCTAACTGAGAATCCAAAGTTCATAGGTAAGATAAAAATACAGACAAATGAAACCGAAGCTAAAAAATGTAAGAATACACACAAACACACACACAATGGACATATAAGAGAAATGGATAACCATGGCATTATATTTTCTATATTTATTAGTAAATGTGAGGTTTCTGTGCTTAATGTACCAACAATGGGCTATGTATAGACAACAAAGGCATGAACATAAATATTGCCATGAGCTCAATAACAATGGTTGATGTGGGCAGATACACAGGCACATGCCATAATAGTACTTCAACAACTGCTTCAATTACTTCTATTACTGATATTTACTAAACTGCCACTTCCATGCCTTCATTTCAGAGCTGTATTTTGCCCACTGCTGTACACTGTACAAATCCTCACAATAGATATGCAGCAGTGTTACACGGGTACTACAAAACAAGCTCATACATTCTGAGAATTACTTGTACAATACTTTTTCTCTGGTTTTAATTCTAAGTTTAAAGTTAATGTTCTAACAGATGTTTTCTATAACCACCAGTAACACTGCCAGTCTTACATTATTCCATTTGGCCTTCTTCTTGAACATTACTGGGCTTGCAAACAAATCTTGTAGATGACCTCTAAAAGCTATGCATTTTATATTATGTTTAATCCCTGGTTGGATTGCTAAACACATTTTACAGCCTTCATCAAGTGCTTCCAACACATTCCATGTGAGTAAAGCTTAAAACATGTAGGGAACAAATTAAAATATATTTTGTATAAAAGCCCATTTAAAAACCTGTTCTTACCAAGTTGGGCGTCTTGCATTGGACATACAACAAATGTCAGAAATATTTTCTTTTGCAAATTTGCAAAGTACAGTATATATATATATATATATATATATGTACTTTGCAAATTTGCAAAAGAAAATATATAAATAGGACTGACAAAAAAGTACAGTACAGAACATAAGGTTGCGTATAGCCAATTATATGATAGAAAATCAAATGCAAAATAAACTAACTAGTATATAATAAAGATATTTACAGTGACTTTTATACAATACAGGAAGCATCCTTGACCACCACTCTATAAAGAGAGCATCCTAGAGACTTCCACATAATAGATAAAGTATTAAAGTGACTACCACCCAATGAAAAAGAGTGTCCTAGTGACTACTACCCAGTACAGAGGGCATAATAGTGATCTCCATTCCATACAGAAAGCATCTTAGTGACCACCACTTATTACTGTCAACATCCTTCAGTACTTCTCTTTAGGCAAAAGAAAGACTACTGGGTGGCCAGGAAAGGTCAATGGCCTACTGGAAAGGCCTAATTCCCTGTAAGCCCTATAGCCAATTCCTCCCTGCACACCCCCATATGCCCTATTTTTGAAAAACAAGACAACTGCCTTTGTGTTAGCACAAAAATACATATACACAGCAAGACTTTTTGTTTCCAAGTGCGCGCATTGTAATAGGCAGCCTTATAAAGACAACCAATTGATGGATATCGTTTAGGACTGCCTAAAAAATGTAATTGCTTAACGGAATTGGTGCTAAAGGACAGTAGGCAGGGATTTGGTGTGTTTTCCACAGAGCACTTGCTAAGGATCTTGTCAGGTCTGTGTGCAGCACACCATAGATTTATAGGAAGTGTGCATCTCGATTTACACTTGGTGGATTATTGAGGCCTCAAGGAATATTGCTGTGCACCTGTCTGTGCATCATAAATTATATCCTTTGATTCAAGTTATTTTTACTTATTTTTCCACAAGAAAAAAGGGATTGGGTAGCAGATGTGCATACAATGCAAAAAGAGATGCTCACCTCATTTTCAGTAGGACAGGAAATGACACACATTTGAAAGATATGTAAAAATAAAATACATTAAATCACCCTAAACCTCTTGTGTAAGTCTCCTGCAACGTAACATGTGTAAGTGCATGTGTGTGCCAGTCCTAGTGTACAAAACTCAATTTCATGTGCTAGGAGATCCGAAGAGAGGAGGCAGTACTCATCTTCCCTATGCCTAATCACTGCCAGACAGGCAGTGATAGGGGAGAGCAGTTACACAGGGATCTGCATTTGGACGAATGCAGAAAAATTAAGGCAGGTTTCTGGACACGTATGTATGCAGAACTCCCGATGAGAGAGGGAAGT
>WWET01002001.1:207293-222384 GCA_011038615.1 Limnodynastes dumerilii
CGCTCTTCCATGCGAACTCCAGATCTCCGTGCATATGGAAAATGCACAGAGAACTGGATCAGGTCCTAGATCTGGTAGTACTAGGAATCCACACATTTTAACTATCTTTTGAAGGCCATTGGCTTCCTTAAGTTTTGAGACTAAAGAGTAAGGAAGCTCCCATAAGTACAATGGACAGGATGGGTATACAAGAACAGGGAGAGTCTATACTGCAAAATGACTAAGAAACATGGCCACTTGGGAAATATGCCCAGTCCCGCTGTTGGGAGTGCCATTGGCGAAGATCCTGGACTATGGACGTCCGGGGAATTACGCACTCTGCGTGCGTAATCTCTAGTCAGCTATGATGTGCTCACGCGTGCATCATAGCTATGCTAGTGTACCGGCCACCGTACGTACTGGCCGGTACATTAAAGGGGCCGGCCAGTTTGTTAGGTCTGACATGTCTCCGCCATATTGGCATTTAAATTAGGGAGCAGTGCAGGGTAAGGCCCATTGCGACAAGGTCTGTGGACGTAAGTCCGCAGACCAAGTCGTAAATTTTAAGGTAGGAATCTGGACACGTAAGATTTTACTACCTTGAGCGGGAAGTGCAGGGGACATGCACTCCCCACTACAAGAACGGCCGTAATGACCTCGGGCGCCCGTATGGCACCTGTATGTCTGGATCTGGCCCATTGTTTTCAGTGTGGATGGGTTAAAATGTGTTCTGAATGATTATCTCTAACAGCATTATGTAGAGTTGTGTACACACATCAGATTTTAGTGTATGTGAATTTTTTTTACCACTGTGTAAGAGAAGAAAAAACTATGTATACAATGTGTGTGATAATGAGTCCACATTTGGACATATACCACCTTGCATTTAAAAAGCTGTACATGTTATTCCATCATTGTGGGTGTAAGAACACAGAGTGCGATGTTGAGTTTAAAGATGAAAACAACACAAGTATAAAACTTCTGAGTGTATTGACTTGCACCTGCCAGGCCAAAATGCAGGTATGTACGCACACTTAACGGATAAACTCTCTCGTCATCACAAGCTAATTGTATGTGCATTGTTTATGCTTACTTTTACAACAAAAATATGGACAACATCACATGAGGCCCGGATTCTCAGGCTACTCTGACCATGCAAACCATGGAAAAGTTGACGGGAGCTTAGCAACATTCAGTAGGCTGGATCTGACCCTATATAACTATAATTCTAAGAGGTTTACAGCTTTCCATTTGAATGATACTCTATTTATTAAGTTTTTTAAGTAAGTTTTATTTCTTACCCATATATTATACGCTATTTGAAAATATCAGAATATCTTAATAATTGAAGAAGCAAGCGGATGTTATTTTTTTTGAAGAAACTGAGATATTTAGCTGATGACGTAAAATCGGCTATTTATATTTACTGCGCATGTGCGTGGCAGATGTTGTGCCACGTTACTCCTAACGTACATACCTCAGCGTAAGTGCGAACGAAGGGGTGGGAGCATCAATACGACACCCATAATTACGCTTTGGAGGCGGAGGGAGGCATTTAAATTGGACAGTATGGGCTGGGTTTGGCCGTCACGTACGTTCGTCAGTAGTTACGCTAGAAAAAGTTAAGGTAGGGTTTGAGCAGCGTAAAAAGGGCCAAAGTACATACGAGCGAGGGGAGTGCCTAGGGGAGTGCATAGTAATTACACTAGCGTAAATACGCTATGCATTGTAACGTAACTAGCCCATAGGTCTGGATCTACCCCTATATCAGTAAATTGACTACCAACATTTTAAATAACATTGGAATAAATCCAGACATCCTACAAGTGGGCGTTTTTGATTACTAGGATTAGAAAATTGCCCCTTTTGGAAAGCGGCACATGAACAAGCTTTTACCAGGATAGATATGGATCCTCTGTATCCAGTATGCTGTCCTAGTGCAATATCTGATTGCGGGGCAGGAAGTGTGGGAGTGGGGAACCATGCTAAGACTGGCTTCAACCATTTTACAAGGGGACAGTGTGAAAACGTTATGGTAGGAGTAGGATTGACCTCCCCTGACCCATATGGATTTCTGGAAGGGGGTCAGGTCTCAGCATCAGCAGTGGTCTGGATCCGGTCTATTGCTACTATGATCCTTGACACCTTCTTGCAATAAAATAAAGAGAATTTTTCAAAAAATTGTTACATAACTCCTTGATCCACTCGCCTCTTCAAACCTTTTGTTACATTCTGAATATAAACTTATTTATACTGTATGAAGTGCAGATTTTTTGGAAGAATGGAATTGAAGGATTGGTTCTTTAAAATCATCCTGGGCCATATTCACATATACGTCTTTGCGTGGGATTGTGTGCATATTTTTAGGAGCGGATTAACTGCGAATACGTTAATCCACGCAAATTACATAGTATTTACATAGTATTTACGCACGGACTTGTGAATCGCACTTAGGGACATACATATGGAGGGGCGTGGTTGTTTTCCATACATTTGAAGTTTAGTGAAAGTGGGCGGGGGTATTTAAATAGGCTTTTGAGGGCGCGGTTAGTAAGATACGCACGTACGGAAGTAACATACGTGTGTAAGTACACACGTAGGGGGTGCCCTTTGGAGACGTAAATCACTGAAAAACCGGCCGTGCTAGGGGAGTGCCACGGGTGTTCCCTCGCTACGTGCGTGTGTAAAAACGCACAAGTAGTAAACACACATCTGTGAATCCGGTCCCCTATGTTTATAGCCCTGTTTTACATTAATAGCGCTTCAATATAAATTGACTTCTGAACGTATGTCTCATTGCAGATTATTTACTTTTGTTCTGCGGGAAAGATGTGTTCTTACGCTATATGTAAAGACAACTACCCTGCTCTCTGTTTGCTAAAAAGTAAACTCTTTTCCTGTTTTCATCTTATATAAAATGTAGCTATTGTGTCCTTAAGTGTCTGAAAGTGAGGGGGTATACGGGTGTATGCCGTACCGTCACTTCTCCCACTGGTTTCATTGAAAAGCTATAAACATTCACTTCTATTATTTCTAGATTTTCATACCGCCACTTCTAAATGTCCACTTTAACCACTGGTATAAATATTTATAGCCCTATAATGCTGCTCCGTATATTGCAATATTAGGACTCTATTCCTCCCATAATACTTCTTCATTTGCCCTGATAATAGGACTAAATATTTACTTGATAATAAAGTTCTTTATTCCTTCAATAATAGAGCTTTACACATATATAGCATTATTATAGGGGTAATATGGAGGCTTATTATAGGGATAGTTTAGACACTATTAAGAAAAAAATAAAGGGCTTTATGATAGGTCATATACTCAAAATTTCTCAAAAATGTATCTTTTTCTCTTTATCTGGGCTCATATTATAACTTTCAGTATATATCATATAACTTTTCAATTATATATCATATTAACAACCAATAATATGTCTCTTTATAATATAGAGCATAAAGCCCTAAAATTTGGGAATAGAGAGGCCTATTATGGGATAAAGGTGTACACATTTAAGATAAAAGCTTTATTATTGGCATATAGAACTCTGTTGTCAGTTATAATATAAGTAAAATAACAGGGAAAAGAGATGATATTATAGGCCATATATTCTACATGACCCATAATAAATCTTTTTCTTTTAACAAGGCTCAAATTATTCGCTATAATAGGGCTCCATATTCCCTCTATAATTGGATCCTACATCATAAGGTCCCATTATAGCGTAATCAATTGCCTATTACTTATATAAAACATTATTTAGGGGAATGCAGAAATAAGAAGTAATTTATTATGGACATATACCTCCTTTAAGTGCAATAAAATTGACCCCCATAATAGGGGTCTATTTTTCTCATTAAAAAGCCAAGCACTGCAAATACCACCTCTTGATTGAGTAGGACTGAGACTCTCACTAATTTGCATGCACCTTGTTTATGGATATGAACAGTGTGAAAACAACACAAAATCCAGAAAAGGTCAGCTCCTGAGACAGAGAATAGGGAAGATGCTACTACTTTTAACATTTACTTAAATAAATAATGTGAATGAGAGGAAAGGATTACAAGGAATACAAGGATTACTTCTAATAAAAATAAACTGCTTATCTAAAAAACTGCAGCTTAGAACATAAACAGTGGCAATATATCCAAAGATCCGATTTTTCAGAATTCCAAAATGCAAACATGGGATGTGTAGTGAGCCGCTGTTGGAGACCCACTGTATCCACGCATCTAAGTGATCACACTGCTACTTTTCCCCTTGCATAGATTGACTTCTGAGGCCCATATCCTTTGTTATATTTTCCTGTTTGTGAATGTATAAGGGTGGCAGATCCGAAGTCTGGATAGGTATGCAATCTGTTAGTACGGCTATATTTTACATTGTATTATTCTCGCCCACATGTAAACACAACCAAACCCTAAACAGCTGTTAAAGTGTCTTGATAAAGCAGGTTGTGTTTTGGGTAGCACCGATGCATGGGCTTACTCAGGACACAATAAAACTCACAAAAGGGGAAAACAAGGGAACATCAAAAGTCTCTTCCGCTGTACACTGTAAGCAAGCTGTCAGAGGATGGCAGCTTAAAACAGTGCTCGGCACTCCGTGTATCAATGCACTGTTTATAAATACATTGCAAGCACCTGAAAGTGCTCATATATGGAGTGCCGAGTGCTGTTTTAAATTATCAACCTCTGATAGATTCTGTCACATGTGGCCCCTCCCCATTTCTGTCCAGCCCAATACCAAGTACATCATGGCCCCATCCACTACTGCCCATTCAGACTTGGGCCCCACCTCCTTGTTATGGGGCCCAAACCTGTCATGTGCCACCCTTTAGTTTTTTTAAACTTCCTTTTCCTTTGTAACTTAAAATTGGGGAATAGAAAGGAGTAATTTTTAGCTTCAAATCTCTTTACAACATTTTAGTTACATAGGTAAGACAGACACTCAAAACAAATGAGTTAACTCAAATACAAAGAAATAAACTTAATATTGTCACTTAAAAACACCCGGAATTTACACAATGTAGTTAGTTTGACATTACTCTAATATAAAAAAAAAATGCAATATTTTGTTTAAAACATACTTTATTTGGACAGGACCATTGTTGCATAACATAATTTGGTAACAGAATATAAAATATCTTACATGAAGATGTTTTAGCTGCTTGAAGTCATCATCCTTTATCTCTGTAATCTTGTTGTTCTGTAAATCTAGTAAAGTTGTGTCAGGAGGAATATTTTTTGGCACTTGCTCCAGGCCTAAAATGGAGTTAGATTTAAAAAAAATTATAATAATATTATTTATTGTATCATAAAAAAAGGATTTAAGATTTTGTATTTTGAACAATGAACCACGCTTTACATAATATGCAAATATACTTGAAGGCAAAAATATATTGCTGCAGATACAGTATGTGAAAAATGGTATACAAGAAGAGCATGCTAACACTTACATAAGTAAAAGAAATTCTGAAAATCCTGTGTCTTAAACTTTTTGTATTATATATTAAATGTTGCTTTCCCTATACACTGGTTTGACAAATCTCCCAAATTATAAAGTTAATGAACCAAAGACACAAGTGAACCACTCACTACCAGTAGAAAGAACAGGGGAATATCACTTTCTGTTGTGACCTGTAAATCATACAGCAAGTGTTTCTTTGTGGTAATATATTAGTAATGATTCTAATGATAAAACAATGCTAACTATTATACTGCTGTAAATTGCTTAATTTTCTTCACTTTAAGATTTCATTTTTAAGACTGTTAGATATATTAAAAGAGACCAAGGACCCCATAGGGCAATAAACGGAAGGCAGGGAACCATCTCATCCAGGCAGTCAGGGGTTAATTTTCTAACCTTGGGTTAGCCCTGGATTGGTTGGATAAGTGAAGGGGTGGGCTTAGCTAGTTTATAAAAGAATTAAGGGGTGGGATGGGCTTTCTCTTTGAATCTGCAATCTCCCTCCCATAAAGTATTGCTAAGTCTGCATTTACATGTTTATTCCTTCCTTCCAGACAGTGCATGGTTGGCGGTAGCAGATTGGGGCTCAGTAATAGGATTGGAGCAAAGGGGGAACGTTAAGATATGATATGTTCTGTGAAACACAACCCAGGATGGATGCGTGGGCATCATTCCTTAGCGGATGGGTCATTAGGCTTGCCACCTTCCATGTGCTGGGGTGCGCAATATGATTGGGTTGCTGATTGGTAAGACTTGTGTTTTTGAGGGGCCTAGGTTTGATCTTAGATAATTGTAGTTAAGTGTTAAGTTAAACTAAGTTAAGGCTCTGAACCTCCCCATCTGCTGTTTAGGCCACCTAGTCACAGCTAGATGACAATTCAGTAGTCATCGATTCTAATCAGCCCCAATTTTAAATAAACCATGTAACGCAGCTATGGTCTCTGTGTCAGCATTTCATTAAGGTGTGCCTGGCTGACTGGTGAGTGAGTGGTGAGTATGCTGTTTGCCGTTTAATCATTGTTTCAGCTATAGGAAGAAGGCCAATACAATATAGTGGGTATTATATAAGTGGTCCTTAAGTGCTGAAAAGACATTGTATGCTTCTTGTTTGGTGATTCAGTGCACATAAAAGACACAACTGTAAAACAAAATTGTAATATATGTGTTAAACCCTGATGTATGTGGACAAGATTTCCAGGCTCCTCATAGAGTGACTGGCATAAAAGAGGTTACTCAATGAGAAAAAGCTATTTTACAACAAACGGATATTATACTGTACTTGTATTTTGGCATTGCTTTATTATTTGTTATAGAGGCACAAGCGACTTTATTCATTATGCTCTATTGAATACTGAAAGTATGCATAATAATTGTGATAGGTATTTATGTATTACAGTACTACAATTATATATGGCTCTTCCAACTGAGATTACTCTGACAGATTGGACCTGTTGGTTAGATTGGTTATTTATTTATATTTACCTTGCATTAATATATGTATAGCTGTCACATTCTATTCTGATGATTCTGAATCTGATGGTAACCCTGCTGTCTAGGCTGTAACTGGTCGGTGGTTTGACTTTACATTCAGCTGATTAGTATGTGACACAGAAGTGGGTTGGAGCTACTTTAGTCTATCCATAACTCTTTGTATACCTGTTACCTTATTCCTGAACAGTCAAAGTGTTCCTGTTTTAATATATGAAAAAACAAAGCTTTTTTCTGTTAACCTTTTCTTTGTCTGTGCCAGTATGTATTGATCATAACGGTACTGACAGGCAGGTGGATTTAAAGATGGGAAAAACATTGCAGATGTTTATGTTAAAACTATTTTCTTCCTGTGTCTTATGCATTCCTTGACCTGATCCAGGTTTGGCTGCAAAAGGAAATGTACGCAAAATATTGGGGGTCTGTAGCCAAATTCAACATCACATTGCAAGCAATTTCTGATGTTGGCCACAGCCCTTTTTAACCCTGGCTATATTACAGCATTTACATCAGTCACTGCCACCATGGCTCTAAATGGACATTTGTTGAAACACCTCAATTTGCTTGACTAATGATAGACCAATAACCCTTTCCAACATATGTCTGCCCACACTGTCACAGATGACAGTAAAGTTGGGTATACATTGTACAATCCTTTAGGGATACATTTCTTAACCAGAGTGTTTACCTACTGTAGACTCCATCTGCTGTATCATTTGCTGAAAGAAGTGTGTCACTTTACACTCTTCCAATGTTTGGCTGCGCAGCCTCAGAAGAAACACATATTGGTTGAGTGATTTTAAGATTTTTAAGCTGGTCTAACTCTTTGACATGACCATATCACCTAAATAGGTTAAAGACAGAGGTTTTGTGAGCGTGCATATGAAATGAAATGGTATGATGGAGGCCAGCTATGTTCTTTCCGCATACATAAGTATTCTCAATCAGATAGTTTTTGTTCAGGCTCACTGTGAAGCAATATCTATTTTGAGGTAGCAGCTAGTTCTATCTTTAAAAGTTGATGAACACACAAAAGAATTATACTAAATAATTTGCCACTAATTTCACAAGTCCTGATATCTCAACAACCTTATAAATTTCAAGCGCACGTTTACAGAAATTTTTCATATGCATTTATTTTAATAATTATTTTAACTATAAACTCATGTTGTAACACGTATTTTATAAATGTTGAAATTAACTTAAAACACATTTATGAAAAGTCACTGGCTTTAAACAGACGACAGCTGAATTTTTATCTTATTTCAATTTTATTTTATTTTTCCCCAAAATTTTTTTGGAAAGTCTATAAAGAGACAGAGAAACATTGAAACTTGTTCTTTATACTTTTTTTTTATTCTTCTGTCCATCTTGCTTTCATGAGCCAAAAAATAGTAGAGAGATTCTTTTTCTAAATTCCCTTTCCTCTATTTCCAGTAAATTGTTCACCTCAGCAATTTGGACATGAAATGAATAGAGTGGGAGTTGACCATTTTATGACTCTTATACAGAAACAGTTTCCAAATTAAGCTTAAAAATGGTATTTGTATCCAAGGGTTCTGGAGAACAGATTTTTTATTTTCACGCTGAATGCCAAAAGAACATCAGATAGTTTAAATTAAAAACTGTCAGCAGGACATTTTTTTTATAAATAAATAAATAAATCAAACTGTTATATGTAGCACAGATGAAGTAATAGAAATGAAATATGTAAGAGCAAGAATATAGTAGTTTAACTCTTACTAAACATTCTTCATATAACACATGGGGCTGGATCCAGACTTAAGTAAGTGCTTGAAATGAGTTACTCCTGGGCTAAACCATGTTGATTGCAGGGGAGGGGGGGGAGTCAACTTGATTGTATTCTTTGCATGCAGGGATATATCTTTTAATTGTTAACTGCACACATTCTGACCAGCTTTACTATTACACTGTTATTTAGACTTGGGATAGGAAACATCACCTCTCATCTCTAAAATTGTTTGCAACAGATGAAATATAAGTTCCCCTGCAATTAACATGATTAGCCCAGGAGCAGGGGTGTAACTAGCCCAAATGGCACCCAGGGCAAATGCCCAAATGGCACACCCCCCTCCCTCCAGGAAAAGAAAGAATAAACCCCTCTTACCTTACTCTCTGCATCTGAGAGCAACTGTAGCGCGGCGCAGTATCCTCCCCTTAGTGTTCAGCCGGACACATGACACACTGCGAGAGTGAGCTAATCTCGCAGTGTGTCCTATAGGCTGGTGCTGTCCGGCTGAACACTGATTAGAGGACGCCGCGCTGCAGTTGCTCTCACTCAGAGAGTGAGGTAAGAGGGGTTTATTCTTTCTTTTTCTTACTTTTTGTGTGGGTTTTGTAGAGTATGTGACCTGATGGCGCCTCCAAAGCCATCAGCGCCTAGGGAACATGCCCTACAAAACCCATACTAGTTACGCCTCTTACAAGGAGTAACTAATTTCAAGCACTTACTTAAGTCTGGATCCAGCCCATGGTATCCCCCCCTCTGTATGCTGTAAAACTATAGTTATGGAGAGAAAAGTCACTATAAATTGCTGCAATTTATGAAGGTGTATGTCACGTGAGTCTATATTTTAAGAATTTTAAAATTGTTGCTGGTCAGTCATGAATAAATAAAGAGTTTCTATCAAAAACTGGTGCAAATTAATAGAAAATAATAAATTTTATTTTGTAAATTTAAAGATGAGTTACATAGATAAAACACATATAAAAAACCAAATATTTACATTTGTATTAGTGTTCTTTTAATATTAAATTTATTTTGCATGTGCACATAAAACAATGATGATTCATGCACTTAATTAGAAACATTCATATTAATATAGCCTTTAAAGATATTACCCATCCTCTCCTTCAAATTGCAATTCCTTTGGTATCTTTACCAGAAACCTGACATCGTTCTCAGCTATGTTACTACAGCACAATGAGGATGGATACAAGATGATGACACAAAACAGACAGACATGACAATAAATGTAAGCTATCACCATATGTGTCTTGGATGGTGATCAAAGTATCCTGATGATTTGTGTGACTGGCTTTATGAAAAGATTAATCACAGTTTCCAAAAAGTTTAAATGAACACTTGTAGTGGTGAAAGTAATGAACAAAGAAACAATATGAATGACACCTAATACTTTATAATTTTTTTTCTGTTATACTGAGGTAAAAAGCATCCAAAATTAGTGTGTACCGTTAGTATTATATATAAGTTGGGCTACATCTCATAAAACACAAAATAAATGTCATTAGAGATATCAGGTTACAAGAGGTAATAAGCACCTTCTCTTTTATCAGTATTTTAATGTTTATTCATAAATGAGACAAACTTCTATGCACTACACAGAAACATAGAAAGTGACGGCAGATAAGAGCCACATGGCCCATCCAGTCTGCCCAGTTGTTTATTTTTAACTATACTGAGCCTAGACCCTATTTACCCTCAATTTATGTAAGATTTAGAATATTTTTATATTTATCCCATGCGTGTTTAAACTGTTCTACTGTATTAGCCTCAACCACCTCAGATGGGAGGCTATTCCACTTATCTATCACCCTTTCAGTGAAGTCATTCTTCCGCACAGTTCCTCTGAACTACTCTCACTATCAGTGAGAGCAGCCACTGACATAGCAACAACAGGGGGCTCCACCACATCCCACAATGGCAAAAGCAGTTTTAAAATCCAGATTTTATAGTAGGTACTGCAGCACTATATTTATTTAAAATGTCTTTCAGAGAGTATTTAGAATGAAACATTGCAAAAAATATATAATAAATAAAATAAAAGGGAAAAAAATCTGAAATAATGTATCTTCCTAGATAAAAGATTTTCCTACCCTACTGAGTCAATGGTTCCCTAACTGGATGGGTTGTAAAAAATAAGGAGAGAAAAAAAAGCATTACAAAAGTGAAGGAACGTTACAAAAGCATAGAATTATTTTAAATGTTCCATCATAATAACCACCACTTACTGTAGGTCTCTCCTTTAAATTAATAAATAACTATTTTAGGTTAGCATAAATGTCTACAAATATCTTTAACTCGTTGTACTTTCATATAAAATAGCTATAATTAATTGGAATTGAGCACCGACAGAATGTCAAGTAATATGCACAAGGTTCTATTCATTCATGCCCCTTTTTTAAATTTGTCCACCATAGTAAGGATCACTTGGGTCCCCGTTAATTTGTTTTATAATTTTAAAGCAATTTTGTCATTTTCAGTACATTTTGTTTTTATGTGAAATTAAAAAAAAACATACATAATATTCTTTACACTATAATTTAACAGGAGTTTTCATCTACAGCTGTTTAGGTAAAATCTTAGTAATTGTTTAACCAGTGGGACCAAATCCATTACCTTAATATTTCTGATAAAACAATAATAGGCACCAGTAGCTTAGAATGTTTCAGACCGTGGCAAAGCGACATTAACAGAAAGTGAAGCAGTTGTTAATACTGATTAGGTTGTATAATTAGATGCTGCTTTCAAGAAACATTCATTATAATTGATTGAATGTTTATCAGTTTATCACATTAGCCAACACCTGCAGTTTAGGAAACAAAGGCAGCTCTTGTTCCAGTGCTTTAGGGAATGAGTGCTACACAGTGCAGGATCCAAAAAAAACTATAATAGGTTGACTTCTTTAACACCCTAAAGCAACTATGTTTCACTTTCTGAAATTATGTCATCTATCTATTTTTGGAATCTCAACAGCTGCAGTATATATACCATGTGGAGATGCAAGGGTGTTACTATAGATAGTGTATTTTTTTTACTTTGCTTGAACTTACCTATATCAGAACACTGCACAACACGAAGATGGCACTGACAGCGGAATGGACAGATAGGCCCCACTGGTTCCAGTTCCTTTACAACTTTTACATCAAATCCTGATCCCTCGTCTTCTAGCATAAAATCAAACAAGCCTCTTTGGTGGAAGGGTTTGGCGTAGCACACTGCAGCAAGCAAAGTAAGGATGATAACTGCTCTCATGGTGTCAGATCTTATACCATTGACACAGGGTAATTACCTGTAAATAAAGAAAGTGTTATCAACAAAATGACTTTGTTTGTAGGTATGACTCTATGCTCTAAGCCATTACTTTACCCATCATACAACTCTATGAAATAAGAAATAAAACAAGAGGTTCCATGAATATGAACCATCATATTTGTAAAATAGCACCATTGTGTAGCAGCTCCCATTAAAATGTCAAAGTTGCATTTATTCATTTTATCAAATGCATTTCATACAAAGTTAGGTTTGGTGGTGTTCGGCCGACCAATTGAAAAGTTGAATTACAATAATGAGTACAAAAGGATAAACAATGTTAGTCTCAACACTGGTTCCCTTTAGAGTTCTAATTGAGCTCCTTACCTTCACCTACAAAGCATTAAAGCACCTATTCAATCATCTTATTTTATCTAACCATTCACCTGCCATCAGTCAACCTTATTTCTCAAAGATCTCCGCCTTTTTCCTTAACCAATTAAATCTTCTTGAGAAATCTTCACAAGAACTCTCTTTCCAAATCAAGTCTTCCCCCTTATCTCAAGTCTTAAGATGGATCCTTATTGCCTATATCTTCTTTAGAGCTAATCATCTATTCACTTTACCAACCATCATTGCTTTCTACTCCACCAACACATGCGTCTGTGTCATACGTGTTTGTGTCCCTTTGTCCTATAGACCAAACATAGTTCACCTTCAGCACTCTAGGGGCCATAACACCTAGGGCCAGATTTACTAAGCTGCGGGTTTGGAAAACTTGAGATGTCGTCCATAGCAACCAATCAGATTCTTGCTGAAATTCTCTAGTATGTGATAGGAAAGTGAGAGCAAGAATCTGATTGGTTGCCATGGGCAACATCTCTATTTTTCCAAACCCACAGCTCAGTAAATCTGGCCCTAGGTGTTATGGAACTACAATTTCTATCATAGATATAGAGGTACCAGGAAAACATGCTGGAGCTTTTCTCACAATAATCAATGTGCCAAATGTTTGTCATGCCTGCTCTACTTTCTTGGTTTTCTGATAATTATCTACATGGGTATATATGTTTTTGTTTGATTCTTTTAAAGAATCTTTTTTTTCCTTTTTATGATTTATACATTTTTCTATAAGGATCTATTTATTTTGGTGACCTATAATAAATGATGTCAAGTCTAATAAACTAGCATGACACTTCCACTTTTATTAATTTGTTTGTTGCCTCTTTATTCACAATTCTTTGGTCAAATATCCATTTTAGGGGTCTAGAAAGTATATAATACTAAAATGACAGGTGATACTCAATTGTTTAGATGCTGAAAGTGGGAGGGCTAAGTATTTATAAGTAACTGCACCAACCATTGGCTTAGAGATAGAAGGATATGACAGGGAGCAGCTTCCTTTTAAGGGGACAAAACTATATTTTTGGATTTTTATAAATGAAATAATTTTAAGATTTTGAATAAAGTTTTTTTTTATATTTCATATATGTTATTTTAATAATACACACATACATGTATTACTAAGTTAATATAATGGTTTTTAACTTCATGGAAAATTTAAATGGAAAATTGTAAAATTGAAAATAATTACATTGTTTTAATGTCTATAATTATATCTAGAGTTGACATGAAAAAGTCAACAAAGATAAATACAACAGATAAAATAACATGGAAATCACTGAAGTGATACTTCCTAATCCTACACAGACAGGAAGTATATGATGACAACTTCCTTACTCCTGACAAGGCAGTAACCAAAATGTATCTATTTACAGATTTGCAATACCTTCTGTAATATAACGAAATAAAAATATAAGCACAATATTATAGTAATGATATGATATAGTTTTAAGTATAACTAGATACAATGTAAAATCAATATCTTATTTCTAAATGCTATATATACATTTACAGATATATAATGATGTTTCTTTAAATGTTATGTTAAAAACATTAATGATAAAAAAACATAAATGATAAAAAAAAATCACTGAAGAACCTACAAATTGCTTTTATATAAGTAATGTTTTCTTCAACTCCTAACATACTTTCAGAAATCAAGACACAATATTTTCTATTCTTTTCTTAATGTTTTATTGTTTTGTCTGCTAGGGGTAGCTAATTAATATAATTCCTATAAATATAGATTTATTACTACTATGTTTAAAAATGGCTATACATGCAATGTTAAATGATTTATATAATGATTTTAATATACAGTTTCTATTGGAAAGGGGGTTAGGGCTAAATTGCAGAATAGTGATTTATTGCTTAATCACATGTGTCTTTTCATTTATTGCTAGTATTTATTGCTAGTATGCAATTTGACAATGATAACCAGGTTGGCACAATGATGCTGATTCAAGTTTTAATTTCATTATAGAGTAGAATGTTTTTAAACCTTACACTATATATATGTAAGCAGACAATGTGCATGTGCTATTAATATTATCAGTAAAATGGTTGGGTGATTCTGTAATGGAGTAAAATGTGGGCGGGAATATAATTCCTGAACTTTACATATTTGATCTTCCACCAGCTCTATTTATGTTTGTACACAAGCAGTTACAGAGACATAAATACCAATGTAAATAAATTATAACCTTTCAATAAGAAAACATTAGCCATGTAAAATAATTTACCATGCACACACAGTACAGATAGGACAATTTTCCTAAATACATATCCAGAATATATTTCCAAGTTTAGTGATCACTACAAAACTATCATAAATATAATAAAAATATAATATCCTTTTTTCCAGCAAGCACTAAGTATGCATCTGTAACAGTTTTCTATTATTCATAAAACGACAATAGTTTTACAAATTAGAGAGTAACAAAAAACAAACCACAACTCTGTTAAATGATTCCCCTTTCAAGTTGTATTTAAACAATTACCTTGGGTACAACATGCAATTACATTAAACAGTAACTCATAGGTCTGCCTTGTACATTTTAGCATAATACTGAACAGTAACATAGGGATATAGCTCTTTCTTCCCAATGTGGTGTAATGTATAGGTACTGTACAATGCTAGAAAGCAATATCAGCATGACAGTCATATTCTGTTCTGCACAGTCTGCCATCCTGTACAAAGCTATAGTGATAATTAGAAGTAATATATCTTTC
>WWET01002001.1:222411-232484 GCA_011038615.1 Limnodynastes dumerilii
CTGACTACAAACAACAATTACCACTACATTTCTTGTTTCCCCAAAGCAGTTGACCCAAGCTGAATATTTAAACTGAGCTGCACAGATTACAACTTTACTATCATAATGATCTTTTTCACTTGAACTAAACAATGATTCCTCATTTATGTCTAAACTGCACATATAATATCATTCATACCTCGTAATCCTAGGATTTGCAGAAGAAGAACTTTCAAAGAAGAGATGTAATTTAAATATTCAGCCCAGACAAAGAAGCTTACAGGTGTGTAGAGGAGGAGGGGGTAGAACCAGTGCTCAGAGACTGTCACTATGTGAGAACCCTCCTGCTCCTATTCCCAAGCACTGTTAGAGAATAGTTTCCTTCAATGAACACAGTCCAGGCTGACACCCACATTAGATCATATGGTAATGATATGTCTCCAACGTCTTTAGCCAGAATTTTATAAGCCTATTCTTTCAATTTTCATACTTATCTGCAAACACTACATGTCACACTACATGTGCACTTTAGTGAAGGAAAGAGCTTAGTGTTCAGATAACACTTATAAACTAAGCATTGATAGAAGAAGCTGCAGAAAAAAAAATACATTGAAAGTCTTGCATTTTTACAACATGTTCTTTAGTTCTCACATAGTCGTTTAGTCAGTTGCTAACATACAGATAAGTAGGTAATAGTTTAAATAATACTCAGTGCCTCATAGGTTAAGTATTTCATGAACTGTTTCCTACATGTCTCTAGACTTCTGGTGAATTCTGAAAACTTCTCTGAAAAAAAAATTTCATGAACCTTGTACAAACACATTTATTTGAGAATTTTAAATTCATAGCTGGAAAAATTCTGTGCTCATTCTAGATGACGCTGCTTAGGTGTAAAAAAGATATAAATCATGCCTTCATTAATAATATTACATTGGTATACGTTCTGGGCCCCAAAAAATCCATAGATATGTACATATTGTAGTTTTTGCTGTGGAAATAATTTCACTTAAACATGTTTAATATTACAAACAAATATTACAAATATGAGCACATGCCCTAATGTCATGCCATATAAATGGATGCTTAGTATTTGTTGACAAGTCTTTGCTAATGTGCTGTATGTGTATATATATATATATATATATATATATATATATACATATACACATATATATATATATATATAAGAGAGGTACACATCAAACAAAATGAAACACATATACCTATACAGAACAAATATGCATATGGTTCAGATATTTGACATGTACCACCATGCCTGCCCCAAGGCTAAGACCAGGTGTGCAATCATGTCGGTATAAAAAGGAAGATAACAGGTTTACCCTTCTCTGAAATGTTATTAACATAATATTTTCTCAATTGCTGAATTCAAACATGAAAAGAACATGTCTTGCAACCATGCTTTTTAAATACAAGTATTTTAATCCCAACATATACAGTGTGTGCGTATATCACTAAAGAGCATAATTACCTATTCATAGAATATCTTGATCGTGTTGTCGGCTCATTAATTTGAAATTACTTGAGGGTTGTAAAAGTCCCATCAATTGCATCAGGAGACATCACAGGAAGCTGAGATGTGTCAGGAGGATGTTCTTTAACTATGAAACAGATTGAGCCTCTGAACTTGCATCCACCTTTTCCATTTGGAACACATTACATCTTATCCAGAATTAAGATCAATCAGACTTACAATAGATTCCTGGTTGCTTGCATGTGGGTGGGACTTGGTATTATAATGTACAGTATAGTTGTGCCAACACTATATATATACCATTCCTTCCTAACCTTCACCATTTTATGCTTGCATTAATCAGAACACCTAGGATAGGCTTTGGCTATCCAAAGTCTGTCTTTGTGAGCAGTGTGGTTAGCAATGTGGTCACTCAGATGCGTGGCTATAGCTTTCTTGCAATTGGAGTTTCATATGCAAATATTGCTCTGGGAAACGCTTCACTTCTACTATCCATACTTTAGAATGAGTATTTTTCTCCCATAGTCTGGGTCACTGATAACATGCGCCTCAAGCTATACCTATCTTCATCAATAGCCTCTACAGTGTAGATGGCAGAAATCTCATACCTATTTTGTGCACTATTCACCAACTAAGGACTATTGCTTGTCACTTCCAACAGTTGTTAAAATATTTTCTTTGTCTTTTTGTTTATTGGAATAACTAGTAACATTTAATTGCATTGACGTACAAATTGCTTAATTTTATTAACTTTAATCTAATACAGAATCTTTTTAACAGCACAGACTGCTTAAATAAAATTTTACATACTCAATAAATTAATATGTAATGAACTTTCAAAGCACATTGAAGACTAATCTCCTTTCTTATACCGCTTTCAGATCGCCAATAAAATCCCGTTTTTTTGTCATTCCTAGGGCTAAGCTCAAATTACCCGAGTAGTCAAGTGGTGATGTGAAAGGTACCAGGTTTCTTGACCTTGGTCTAATAACCCAGGATTCCAACATGGAAAAAAAGAAGGGGTTTTCCATGTCCGATATGGCAATTTAAAATGTCCAAAGTGATTTTTCAATTTGGGTCTCTCACAAAGAAACCTGATTGGTTGGTTGACAGCACTGGAGATTGATGTAATCTTAAAGATGCCACCACCCTAGCAGACACCATGGCTCACTTTCTCTCCATTAGTGGTGAGGAGCATATTAAGGCCAAAATCACAGGCATTGGGAAGGATGAGCATATATATAAGTTAGGTTCCCTTTAAATGACTTTATTTTTGTCAGCCAATGAAAGCTCCACTATGGATGATTGACAGTTGATTGTCGGGGCAGGCACAAGCACTTAATAAACTTAATGGACTTAATAGGGTTTTTTTTTATTTTACATGGATAATCACCCGGTAATAACCCGGGTTGGAAAGCGGTATCAGTTACTCTTGTCCATGTAGCAAAGTTATCAGTAGTTAAGTTTTTCAAGGGACTGGTTTAATTAATGACTCATATTGTAAGAATTAGCACACTAAAACAATTTTGTAAATCCAGTGACGAGAAACTTCCGACCCAAGGGACTGTGTTGAGTTATTATTATTATAATTTATTTATAATGCGCCACAAAGTGTCCGCAGTGCCATACAGCAACAAAATACAGTACAGACATACAGGGTAGGGATGGACAGCATAGTACATAACAAAATACAATATAACTATAAAAATATCACAAAAATACAATACAATGAAGCATGCACAGAAAGCAAGGCGAAATGTGAGGTGTCAAGCTTAGCAGACCAAGGAGGAGGGGATAGAGCGCAGTGAGAGGTTAAGAGAGAGCCACCAGGTGGGGATAGGGTAAAAAGGTAGCAGAGGGTGACAAGAGGGTAAGAAGTGAGGTGGGAGTGGTAGAGAAAGGAACAACACTAGGATGGAGGGCCCTGCTCATGTGAGTTGACACACTAAGTGAGAGGGATGGACTTACAGAAGATATTAGAAGGGGGAAGGAAGTGGACTGCTGGTGTGAGCGGGGGAAAGTGGGAAGGAAGGAAAAGAAGGGATAGATGTAGGATGCAATGAGGATGTTAAGTGGAGGCGGGGTAGCCTAACCCGAACAGATTAGTTTTGAGTGAGCGCTTGAAAACCTGCAATGTGGAGGAGAGTCTGACTGAAGAAGGGAGGTCATTCCAGTGTAAAGGTGCAGCACAAAAGAAGTCCTGGACATGGGTGTGAGATGTGGTGATCAGTAAGGAGGTCAGACAGCAGTGGTTAGCAGAACGGAGAGAGTGGGAAGGGTTGTGCATGGAGATGAGGAAAGAGACAGAGGGAGCAGTGGCCTTAAAGGTAAGGGTAAGAAGTTTATAGAGAGGTCTTTAGTGGACAGGAAGCCAGTGGAAGGTTTGACATAAAGGAGAGGTTAAGGTACAGCGGCGTGAGAGGAAGATGAGCCTGGAAGCAGCATTGAGTATAGATTGAAGGAGGGCAAGATGGGTGAGTGGGAGACCAATAAGGAGGAGGTTACAGAAGTCGAGACGTGATATGAATAGAGAGTGGATGAGGGTTTTGGTAGCTTCATTGGTGAGGAAGCAACAGATGCGTACAATGTTGAATAGGTGGAAACAGCAAGAATGAGAGAGGCAGAGCAGATAGGGATGCAAGGCAGTCAGAAATCTTAGACAGAAAAGAGGGGTTGAGGTAAAGGGAGGAGAGGTACATTTTTGTGTCATTAGCGTAGAGGTGGTAGTTGAAACCAAAGTTGCTGGTCATGTAACCCAGGAAGTGTAGAGGAAAAAGAGGAGTGGACCAAGGACAGAGCCTTGTGGGACACCAACAGGGAGCAGAGAGGGGGGGGTGAGCTTGTTGTGGAAACAGAGAAGGTACAATAAAAAAAATTGAAAACCAGGAGACCAGGAGAGAGCAGTGTCAGTGAGACCAAAAGAACAGAGTGTTTGAAGCAGAAGAGGATAATCAACGGTGTCAAAAGCAACCGACAGATGAAGAAGGATGAGGATGGAGTGTTGGCCCTTGGATTTGGCAGATAACAGATCATTGGTCACTTTGGTAAGGGCAGTCTCAGTGGAATGGAGGGGCCGGTAACCAGATTGGAGACAGTTGTCAGTGAGGTAGCTGATGAAACATTGGTAGACTAAATGCTTAAGGAGTTTGGAGGCAAAAGGGAGAAGGGATATATTTCGGTAGCTGGAGGGGGATGTAGGGTTCAAAATAGGTTTTTTGAGAATGGGAGAGACAATGGCATGCTTGAAAGAGAAAGGGAAGATTGCAGACAAGAGGGGAAAGATTTTAAAAAAAGGGAAAGGTGAGCTATATGGGAGCAGGTAGTGGGAGAGAGGTGTTTGAGAAGGAGTGAGGGAATGTGGTCCACAGGACAGGTTGAGGGTGATGAAGATATTATTAGGGAATAAATTTCGTTGCTTGTCATAAAATGGAAAGAAGAAAACTCATGATGGTTGGATGGCAGGGAGGGGTGGAGAAATAGAGAGGGATGGGGGAAGCAGGGTGGAGGAGATATCATTTCTGATAGAGATTATTTTGGATGAGAAATAGGAGGCAAAGTTGGAAGTAGAGATAGAGGGTGGGATTGAAGGAGGGAGGCGATGGGGGTTGAATGCTTGGGAGATGATGAGATATTTGAAGAAAATTTGCTTGGCTTGGGCAAGGACGGAGCAGTAACAGGAAAGGATGAATTTAAATTGGAGGAAGTCAGCAAGAGAGCGAGATTTGCACCAGAGGCACTCGGCAATGTGGAAGCATTGTTTGAGGAAGTACGTGACCTGAGAGACCATTTTGTGTTGGACCGGTGCATAAAAGTTAAGGAGTTAATGGTAAATGGGATACAGGGATGAAGGATAAATGCGTAAAATAAACAAAATACAACTAATCAGACAAAAGAAAGAATAGGAAATAAGAGAGAAAAATAATCTTCTAATTATCATATCCAAAACTCTCCAGACACAGCACTATCAGCATCAGACGACGGCACACAATATAACGGCTGAGCACCCACTTATATAGAGCCACCCAAAACCGTTAACCTTTAACAGTTAACCACCCAAATATAATTGGCTAAAATCAAAACTCATTTAAAATTCCACCAATCCCCGGCTTCAAGGGTTTAATGACACTCAGACCTATCCGGGCCTCATTTACAATAAAAGTTAAGGTAGGGTCCTGCTGATGGAAGCCCACATATGCAAGAGAAGTTTTTCCCATTGTACTTATGATAAATAGGAGCAGATGTTTATCCTTTAGCAGACCTTGGCTGCCAGAGATCCAATAGCAGGAGCATATTAAATCAGGATCTGGTCCTTCATTTATAAATCTTAAGGTAGAACCTAGCTATCGGAATTAACACCATGGGAGTAGCTAAAGTACAAACACTTTGATGTCTGGACCCAGCACTTTTTCAATCTTTTCCTCGGTGGTGCAATATAATGTAAAGCATAATTAATGCTAAAATATGTATGGTATAGCCCCAAATGTTGTTAAAGAATTAAATGACTGTGATTAATCTTATTGATCAGTGGTCTTATCTATCCACACAATAGTTGTTTATTTCGAGTACAGCTGCAAAGGTCAAATATGCATTGCTATAACCTAGGTTTTTTTTATATCCCTAATGATGTCTTTTATTTAAATAATAATAATAATAATAATAATAATAATCCCGTGGTCAATCCCCGCTAAGAAACTCTGTTTTCCAAAATTGGGACATCCAAAAGCTCCTTTTCAGATGTCCCCTAATAAAGCAGAGTTTCTATTTTTTTGTTTTTATGAATGGGTGAGTATGCCATTCGGCATACTTCACCCATTCACTTTCGCACTTACCTATATGCCTCCACCGCTGCTATCGATGGACAATGAACAGGTGAGTAAACTATCTATGCGGGGTAGGGAAGGTTAGGGTCAGGCTGTAGGGGAGGGAGGGTTAGGGTCAAGCTGTAGGGGAGGGAGGTTTTCTATTTTTTTTTTTTTTTATGAATGGGCAAGTTCGTTATACTTCACCCATTCACTTATGCACTTACCGATAGCACTCCGCTATCGCCAGACTAGGAACAGGTGAAAAAAGTATCTGTGCGGAGTAGGGAGGGTTAGGGTCAGGCTGCGGGAGATGGAGGGTTAGGGTCAGGCTGCAGGAGATGGAGGGTTAGGGTCAGGCTGCAGGGGAGGGAGGGTTAGTGTCAGGCTGCAATTAAGAGAGAGTTAGGGCCAGGCTGCCAGGTAGGGAGGGTTAGGGTAGTGAGAGGGGAGGGTCAGGGTAAGAATTAGGGAATGGAGTGGGGGACTATTTTTTTTTACAACTTTTCACACCACGGAGCTTTCGGTGCTCCGTGGATTGATAGTAATCAAAATCCCAGCCAGTTTGCAACTGGCTGGGGAGAAAACATTCCATTCCAAAATCGGCCGTTCACGCTGGAGCCTCACACCCTAATAAACCAATGGTTTTTACAAGGATTCTTGAATTTTGCTACACTTGTAATCTGTATGTCTTAATTATTTCTATATTGTAAGCAGTTATTACTGTTAATAGGCATAATTATAACATGTTTATTCATGAATTTCTCTAGCTCAGCAAAAATTCAATAAAATAGTTAGTGGCTCCATAGCAACCACAATTACATTACACCAATATTTTACTATATTACAGTAATATGATAACTACAGCTATCTGTAAATGTAGCGACTGCTACAATGATGTAGTTAATGGGCTGAATCCAGACTTAAGTAACTGCTTGAAATTAGTTACTCCTGGGCTAAACCATGTTGATTGCAGGGGAGTCATATTTAATCTGTTGCAAACAGTATTAGAGTTGAGAGGTGGTGTTTCCTATCCCAAGTCTAAATAACAGTGTGATAGTAAAGCTGGTCAGTATCTGTGTGCAGTAAGCAATTCAAAGATATATCCCTGCATGCACAGAATACAATTAACTTGACTCCCCCTACAATCAACATGGTTTAGCCCAGGAGTAACTAAATTCAAGCACTTACTTAAGTCAGGATCCAGCCCAACATGAGCAATGCATAGTCTGGCAAACTTTTAACAAAAGTTATTGCTATATTACCTTTTCCATATTAATATTGGAACCTATTTGATCTAAAGTAGCTAATCTTAGATCAAGCACTTTCTCCATGTCTTGATAATAGTAATCTATTGAGATTAATACATACAGTATGTACCTTAAGCTCAATAACACTTTTGGTATACCATTGAACACACCTATTAATCTCATTAAACCTCTGAAACGTATCGGACCTTTACATCTTTAGACAAAAGTACGTCTTTTGCTGTTGAGGTAATTATATAAAAAGGATAATATGCATTTAATGAAAAAGGTCACAACCAACATGCCTCACTTCTTCCTTTGTATTCTAATTGTATGTCAACATTTGTCTGGTTTTCTGTAAATTTATGACATCTCTATGGGGAAAATTATAGGGAAGGAGTTTGTCTGTGGGAGTGTGTGGGGGTGAAGAGGGGTGTTGCTTACATTTTTCTATAGGTCCTCTTGAGTCAGAATGCCTGATCCTAATTCTGATGATGGGGCATTATGGGACAGGAGGCAGAAGATCTTCCACTATAAGGGAGAGAGAGCGTCCTGTGCTAGCAATTCCTGTAAAAGCAATGGCAGTGGCCTCCCCTTGTCGGCATGTGAGTTAGAATACAGCAAAGATCCGGCTTCAGACCTGGTCCAATGACTATGTCTGTACTGCCCCATTATAAGCTTTTCGCAAACTTCAGCTCTGGATTTATGAAGATTTTTAGCTGGTAGCCTAGTGCTTGGGAAATCAAGTGGAGGACCCAATGCCCCCTCAGTTATGACACTTTAATAACACGGGTGCAAGCAATAGTGCTGTTTGGCTTAAATAGGGGGGCCCTGACACTCCTTTTTTGTTTTAAGTATGTATTTATGTATTTATTTACAATTCCTTAAACAGTTATTGTTTTGTGTTAATGTTTTTTAGTCTAAATATATGGAGTATCCAACATTTTGCCTTTTTTCATTATAAATCTGTATTCTGTTTCCAGAATTATAATTCATTCAGTAGGCTTTTAGGACTATTTACATAACAAAAAATAAAGTTAACATGCTACTGTACTAGAGAATAATTGTATATTTAGGTAATCGCAACATAAGGTAAATCATCATACACTTTATTTTTGCAAGTTTATTTATAATCTATGTACCCGTAATTATGACTGACTCATGTGGTAATGTTTTGTTAAAGTCACTTTCCCTTTTTTCCCTGAGATGCATGCCACGTTTCACATCAGATTCTTTTTATGCATCATCGACAGAGATTTTCCACTTCTGATATAGTGCTGAAAAATTTATTGGAAAGACTGTCTGCAAAAGTACTTGGTTGTCTACACTATGTCAGGTACAAAGCCCATAAACCTATCCCTGATCCAGACCTGAACCTTTTTCCCAATGGTGCACCATATCTCTGCACTCTTTATCACTGTGGATGCCTAGAAAAAAATGCGCGCACAATTACAGCAATCTAGACCAGAACAAAATCAGTCTGACCACTAGCATTCAGAGGAGCGGTTCCTGGTAGGGAAGGGTTGTAGGGACATAGTAAATGTATAGTAGGAACAGGCTCATGCAAACCCCAAAACACACCCAAATGATGGCAAATCATCTGTACCTGTCACAGGACATGTCTAAGTCTACGGAGCTGCTGATGGCTGACACTGCACAATTTTTCAGACTATTGCATCAGCATTTAACCTTTACAAACACAATACAAAAGGTATAAGAATGCTGCTCACGCATTGTGTTGGTTTAAAAAGTCTTACTATTTTTTTCTTACTGATCACTTGCATTCTATTGCATTTATATTGTCATTGAAGCACTTGTACAAAGTATAACCACCATTTCCACTATACATGACAGAGAGAACCCTGGATACAGGGCTGGCCCTACCTATAGGTGGTATAGGCGAGTCGCCTATAGCGGCATCTTGTCAGGGGGGCACCGCAGGGCAGAAAAGGAAATGCAACACTTGTGTAGCAGCTTCTCCCCCTTGTGAAGTGTGGGTCTTCAGTCAGCTGGTTGCACATTGTCCATTAGCACCATTGTACCTCCACTGTGACCCTCTAATAGTAGAATAGATTTTCTGCCAGAGGGCACCAACTAAATCTTGCCTAGGGCACCAAATTGGCTAGGACCGGCCCTGCCTGGATATACTGTGTATGTATGCAATCTGCTATCCTTCCCATTATTTTCATTAATTTTTTTTATGATGTTTTTTTGCGTTCAGGTCTCGATTAAACCCCTGTAGGGCCAGATTTAGACCCACGCATGCATTACATGCGTGCGTGGGTCTGTAAGTAAGTTCGCATAGCAGGGAGTGCACACCTCCTGCACTCCCCGCTCTCGGTAGTAAATCTGAACACTTACGTGTCCAGATTCCTACCTTAAGTCCTACGACTAGGTCTGCAGCCTTACGGCCGCAGATGTAGTAGAAATGGGGATTCCCCAGACCGACCCATAATTTAAATGTCTATCTCCGCCTCAATGGCAGAGATACAACAAGTGCAAATTAGTATTCAGCCTGTTTTGCGCAGCGGCTGGTGTATGTCATAATGTTATGCA
>WWET01002001.1:239222-258381 GCA_011038615.1 Limnodynastes dumerilii
AACTAACAAAACAAAATATAAGATTAAACAGATGTAATTTAAATTCAGTATTTATATTCTGGCTTTATTTTTTTTTACAAAAAAATATAGATGAATAAAGAAATATCTGGAGCACTGACATCATGTTCCTAATTACTATTTCATATGGAGACTCAAATATTATTACTGTCATAGCAGAGAAGGTTTATACTTAAAGTTGTAGTTTGAGGAAGAAACTCTTTATCAGTTATAGAAGATGAATACATTTCATCTGACAGTATTAAAACCTTACAACACCATGTTTTGTTACTGCAGCTAAAAAGGGTCTATAGAGTTCTGCTATTTAGTATATAAAGAATAAATTAAGTAGCTTGTCATTGGAGTAGAAACAATTTTTTATATTTAACTGGGGTGGCTGCCCTGAAACCATAGTCCAACACTTATTTTTCATAAGGGTAAAGACACCATTGCCTCACATCTGCCACTATTCCCAGCAGCATCAGATACCGAGTTGTGGGCTACTGCAGAACATTGTTATTGGGTGGCGTCTCAGTGTCTGATGTTGCTGGGGAGTAGTAGATGTCAGGGATGTAATGGCAAGGCCGGCGCTATGCAGTAAATGGGGGGATGCAGTGCAGGTCAGTGCAAGGTGGGACAAAAGCTCATCCCACCGCTCCCCACCAGCGGTTTGTCTCCTTAAATGAACGCAGCTGTTAAACATTTTAAGGTACTTTCCCCACTTTGATGGCAGCGCTAATTCACTGGGATTCCTCCAACCCTCCTCCTGTGCATGAATGAATGATGCTGGCATGACCTAAGGTCACGTCAGCGTCATTCACTTCAAAGCCCGCTGCGGAGAAGAGCAGAAGACTGAAGAAGGGAAGACTGCAAAGGAGTCTAAAGAGGAATACTGGGACCTGGATGGACATGATGGGGGATACTGGAGGGATGGAAACACATGATGAGGAAAACTGGAGTGATAGAGATATGAGGGGGGATAATGGTGGGATGTAGAGGCATGATGGGGGCTACTAGGGGGCTATAGAGACAATGGGGTATACTGGGACCTGGAGAGACACAATTGTAAATTCTAGGGGCTAGAGATACATGATTGGGAATGCTGTAGTGCTGGAGACATGAGGGGGGATACCGGGAGGCTGAAAGACATGATGAGCATACTGGTGGGATAGAGAGACATGATGGGGAATACTAGGAGGCTGGAGACATGATTGGGAATACTAGGGGAATAGAGATAAATAATGAGGGGGGGGCTGGAGAGAGACATGATTGGGAATGCTGGGGGCTGGAGACCCATGTTGGGGGCTGGGAACATGATGGAGGATACTGGGAGCTGGAAAGACTTGAATGATAAGATATATAGTCTATATATTGTGGCAGTTTTTAGGATGAATTGGGCATTGTATAGCGTAGACTAGGACACTGTTTATATTGTATAGTGGTGACTATGATTTTCTTTCTTTTATTGTGGTTATTAGATTTTTAGTTTTTTTTTAATGACACTTACTATAATCTAGGATGGTGTTAAATTGGTAAACAGAAGTGCGCAAATGTAAAATTCACAGGGGGGTGCCAAACACCCTAGCACCGGCCCTGTGTAATGGAGTCCCACCACCCATTGGATATATTTTGTTGTTTCACATGCATGATACTGATATGACTAGGCCATGTCAGGCACAAGTGACCTGCTCAACAAGTGAATGTCCACCATTTCTCTGATTTCTTTTCTGTCTGAGCCATGCCAAGAAAAAAAGGCAGAAGATAGAAGAAAAAAAGGAAAACAAAAAAAGAAGAGAAGAGAAAAGAGAGAAGAGAAAATATAGAAGTAAGAAATACATAAGAAGGTAGAAATCAGAAAACTGAGAGATAACAGAAAAATTTGTAAAAAGCCACAGACAATTAAGGCGGAATCATAAGCTTTTTTATGCATTCACTATGTCCTATAATAAAGCTCCTTATTCATCCTTCATTGTGCTCAGGTAGGGCTCTATATGCACTATAACAAAAGTCTTATTTATTTTTAACAGTGTTCAAATGATCTGCTATATAAGGGTTCAATATTATACAGAGCCCTATTGTGAGGATATGTCCCATAATAAAGCTCTTAATTCCTACATATTTGTGTTCAAACTCTCCTCAACAATAATGTTCTATATTTTCCTCTTATAGGGATAAACAAGGTCTGTTATGGGATATTATATGCAAAATAATGAAGGGGAATAAAGAGCTTTATTATGAGCTATGCACTCAATATATCTCACAAAAGCTCAAAGTTCCTTCTTTTTGTGTGAATTATCTCATAAGAGACCTTTATTTTCTCCATTATAGGGCTCTACATCATATAGACGTTGGTAAGATCCAAGATTTATAAGCAAAGGAGGTGTCAGATGACTTATTCAGTAATAAATTTATCACAAATATAATTTAACAATATAAATATAAAATTCCTTAGCAAAGGTCTGTCTTTTCACCTCTAAGCGATATAAAACATTAATTTGTTTGCATGAAAACTGCTATTTTATACATTTCTGAAGGAAATTCAAAAACATTTTTTTCCTGTAATCTCCCTTCAAAATCCACGGATTAATGTTTTAAAAATGATATTATATTATCTGAACACTTAAACAACAAGATTATATTATTTGAAGATTTAAAAACATTCACAATGATTGCATAGTTGGGTGATAATATCACAGATAATATTGTATCCATAGATGTAAAAAGTCAAATTATTTTTTGAAAATATAATTTATAGTCAAATTAAGGTCGATCCAAATGTATGAGTTTAAATTTTTTATGCATAGTTTTGCCAAAATTGCAGATTTCGGTGTTTTTTTTTTCTAGTTATATTTAAAGGGGGAATTTAACCAATCATGAAAATTAAACATAAAATTAGATTATGAACAAAAATGAAACTGAAAACAGGGGTGTTAAACATTGTAGAAAAATGCAATGAGATTGGGGAGTTGGAATCAACCAGTGGGAGAAAGCAATGTAAAAATATTTGAGAGGTATCAATTATGTCATGCATACCTCTTCTCTCTTGACCAAGCTCTCGAGCTTTGTATTTTGAAATGTTTATTATAGCCTACTAGTATCACAAGAAGCATATAGGGGATTATCCAGAGTTTTGAGTAACAAGCATATCTGCTTGGAAAAAAACACACAGATAGCAGAGATAGCAACTTAAAAATGTGCAAATGGAATGTGATCTTTCGAAACTTCTCTGTAAATGAGAGTTTATAAATAAATGTGTTCAGTATGTGTGTAATAAGCAAAACTAAATCCCTTAATACCTTTTGTAGAGATGAAAATGTTGTTACGGTATTAAAACATGTTTTTTTTAAACTGAGTATAAAATATAGCAATATTATGTTACATGTTCCAAAGTGAATTTAACGTTTATTATATAAAAATAAATAAATAGAATGCCATAGTAAAGTATAGCCATTTAAATATATTCATTTTATTCCAGAGTGTTTCATACAGGGTGTAACACAACACTTCTGTTCAAAGTAAAAAACAAAGAAAATGGGCATTTGTCCTCTGTTTCCAGACATAATTAACACCTACATGTACTGAACATTTTATAGATACAATTCCAAAATTGTATTCATATGCCTTTTGCTCATGAGAGCAGTGGCTGCAGAGCCCCTCCTTTATTATTATCACCCCCTTTAATATACTGTAGCTTAATACTATAATGCTTAATACTTATATACTTGTACCATAATACATAGCTCTATACATTACATTATGAATCATTTATACCAGCCAATACATTAAAACCTCCTGCCTAATATTGTGTAGTCCCCCTGTTGTGCCACCAGTAACAGTAACACATGAAAGGATACACCAGGGCATGGAGTCTAACCTGGGCCAGGTATTCACTAGAGCCCTTGATGGTGGGGATAGGCTTGGCTGCTGGCACCTGGCAGGATGTAGCCCCTTGTACAAGTAAACTTGTAGCACAGAGTCCTGGAACTGGAACTCACAATCTGGCACAAAGAAAGAGAACTGGAACCCTCACTCACAGCACACAGCAATTGGTATAAACTGATATCAGATGTAAGAGAATAGACAGAGAGCCTGGATAGATACAAGGGTTCCACCTTAACTGTGAGGGGATAAACACAGAACAGTAGGTATGATAGCCAGGATCAGACCTAGGAGACCTAGAGAGCCTGATTCACTGGCAAGTGAAAAACTCAGAGGAGAGGATACACAGATTGATGGAGTCTCACAGAGGTGTACTGTGATAGCGGGATACACTGGCAAATGACAAACATAGCGTGCAGCTATACTGACAGAGAGAGTCCAGAAGGTTGGCTCTTAATGTAGCGTGACACACTGGAGGATGACAAACAAAGTGTGCAGCTATACCAACAGACAGAGCCTGGTAAAATATACTCAGACATCATGTGACACAAGGGCAAATGACAAACACCATTGGATAGAAATACTGTTATTTTCCCTGCTAAAATCATGCTGGGAATCCAGAATGACAAGAAATTGCTAATATTTTTCAAAGACACTGGTATCAGAATCTAGCAAATAACAGTGCAATTCCAATGTTATCAATTTGAAAAAGGGAAGGAGGGAATAAAATTGTGAATTCAATTTTTATTTTATTTTGTAAAGGTCAGTCAAAATAATGTAGATATTGTTTTATTTGTCCCAGCCATAAGGACATTGGGCCTGATCCAGAACAACGCACGCTTGCGAGCTAACGCTGATCGTAAGCATAAATTCGGCAGAAAAAACACACCGTGCATGTGCCTAGTGATAACTTCCAGTAGTAAAACACTGATTTTCGTAGCGGCGATTCGGGCGTCCGTATACTTTGCGTTTTTACCGACAAAGGGGCGTGTTTATAGTATGAAGTTCGTATGGATGCTGAAGTTAAGGAATATAGGCGGGTTGAGACATTTAAATTTGAAGGAATATGTGTGAGGCATTTAAATTGTACAGTATGGGCGTCCTAAGCGTCGTTCATACGCATTGAACGCGGGAACAAACACAAAAGTTAGGGTAGGGTTTGCCGAGCGTATGGATGCTAAACTAGGTACGAGCAAGGGGAGTGCCTATTGCCGTGCATCGGTGGTAGGTTCGGCGATAATACGCTATGCACAACAGCGTAGGTCTGGATCTGGCCCATTGGCACCATAGCGGGGAGTGCACGCGTCCTGCGTTCCCGCTGTCGGTAGTGAATCTTTAAATATATATTTGAGTGACCATTACTTTACTGTGTTTGGCTGAGGGAACCAGAGTTGAAGATTTAAACCAAGGTAATTAATACCGGTACACTCACTGGTGATGTACGCTAGGTTTCCTTAAAGACACTGAATTCGTGCTTTTCTTTTTTGAGTGATCTTTTTATGCCTGCTGCTTTATGTTTGTTTCTTTGTGACCTTAAGTGTGTGCTGCCAACTGTAGATTTTCTTATATACCAATATTAAAGTATGGTGTTTTATATCAGTGGCAAACGCAGGATTTTTAAAGGGGGGTTTCCAAATTATTGTAATACATGTGTCGCTAGGACGGCGGGTGTAAGCGTAAGATCGCCTGAAAAGCCGATCTGTGCATGCGACGGGCAGATGTTGCCCGGCGTCGCTACGGCAACGCCCGATCTTGGATCGTGCGTCCGTAGCAGCGCCGTAGGGACGCTGGAGGGGACGGCCCCCAGCGTCCCTACGTTCAAGTTAGTGTTGGTGGGCGGGGGGAGCTAGTTAAATGAGAATGGGAGGGTGGGCTAAGCGGCCTTACGCTCCTGTGCGAGCGTATGGCCCCTTCCTTACGCCAGCTGAAGTTAGGGTAGCCTTCAGGTAGGAAGGGGCCATATGGCCGCACAGGGGGAGTGTCAGTCAAAGTGAACGCTGATTCCCTGAATAGTGTGTGATCTTCCTGAAAAGTGGGTGATCTCCCTAGCTCCCTTAAGAGTATGTGATCTCCCTGACTCCTTGAAGAGCAGGTGATCTCCCTGATTCCCTGAATAGTGTGTGATCTTCCTGAAAAGTGGGTGATCTCCCTAGCTCCCTTAAGAGTATGTGATCTCCCTGACTCCTTGAAGAGCAGGTGATCTCCCTGATTCCCTGAATAGTGTGTGATCTTCCTGAAAAGTGGGTGATCTCCCTAGCTCCCTTAAGAGTATGTGATCTCCCTGACTCCTTGAAGAGCAGGTGATCTCCCTGATTCCCTGAATAGTGTGTGATCTTCCTGAAAAGTGGGTGATCTCCCTAGCTCCCTTAAGAGTATGTGATCTCCCTGACTCCTTGAAGAGCAGGTGATCTCCCTGATTCCCTGAATAGTGTGTGATCTTCCTGAAAAGTGGGTGATCTCCCTAGCTCCCTTAAGAGTATGTGATCTCCCTGACTCCTTGAAGAGCAGGTGATCTCCCTGATTCCCTGAATAGTGTGTGATCTTCCTGAAAAGTGGGTGATCTCCCTAGCTCCCTTAAGAGTATGTGATCTCCCTGACTCCTTGAAGAGCAGGTGATCTCCCTGATTCCCTGAATAGTGTGTGATCTTCCTGAAAAGTGGGTGATCTCCCTAGCTCCCTTAAGAGTATGTGATCTCCCTGACTCCTTGAAGAGCAGGTGATCTCCCTGATTCCCTGAATAGTGTGTGATCTTCCTGAAAAGTGGGTGATCTCCCTAGCTCCCTTAAGAGTATGTGATCTCCCTGACTCCTTGAAGAGCAGGTGATCTCCCTGATTCCCTGAATAGTGTGTGATCTTCCTGAAAAGTGGGTGATCTCCCTAGCTCCCTTAAGAGTATGTGATCTCCCTGACTCCTTGAAGAGCAGGTGATCTCCCTGATTCCCTGAATAGTGTGTGATCTTCCTGAAAAGTGGGTGATCTCCCTAGCTCCCTTAAGAGTATGTGATCTCCCTGACTCCTTGAAGAGCAGGTGATCTCCCTGATTCCCTGAATAGTGTGTGATCTTCCTGAAAAGTGGGTGATCTCCCTAGCTCCCTTAAGAGTATGTGATCTCCCTGACTCCTTGAAGAGCAGGTGATCTCCCTGATTCCCTGAATAGTGTGTGATCTTCCTGAAAAGTGGGTGATCTCCCTAGCTCCCTTAAGAGTATGTGATCTCCCTGACTCCTTGAAGAGCAGGTGATCTCCCTGATTCCCTGAATAGTGTGTGATCTTCCTGAAAAGTGGGTGATCTCCCTAGCTCCCTTAAGAGTATGTGATCTCCCTGACTCCTTGAAGAGCAGGTGATCTCCCTGATTCCCTGAATAGTGTGTGATCTTCCTGAAAAGTGGGTGATCTCCCTAGCTCCCTTAAGAGTATGTGATCTCCCTGACTCCTTGAAGAGCAGGTGATCTCCCTGATTCCCTGAATAGTGTGTGATCTTCCTGAAAAGTGGGTGATCTCCCTAGCTCCCTTAAGAGTATGTGATCTCCCTGACTCCTTGAAGAGCAGGTGATCTCCCTGATTCCCTGAATAGTGTGTGATCTTCCTGAAAAGTGGGTGATCTCCCTAGCTCCCTTAAGAGTATGTGATCTCCCTGACTCCTTGAAGAGCAGGTGATCTCCCTGATTCCCTGAATAGTGTGTGATCTTCCTGAAAAGTGGGTGATCTCCCTAGCTCCCTTAAGAGTATGTGATCTCCCTGACTCCTTGAAGAGCAGGTGATCTCCCTGATTCCCTGAATAGTGTGTGATCTTCCTGAAAAGTGGGTGATCTCCCTAGCTCCCTTAAGAGTATGTGATCTCCCTGACTCCTTGAAGAGCAGGTGATCTCCCTGATTCCCTGAATAGTGTGTGATCTTCCTGAAAAGTGGGTGATCTCCCTAGCTCCCTTAAGAGTATGTGATCTCCCTGACTCCTTGAAGAGCAGGTGATCTCCCTGATTCCCTGAATAGTGTGTGATCTTCCTGAAAAGTGGGTGATCTCCCTAGCTCCCTTAAGAGTATGTGATCTCCCTGACTCCTTGAAGAGCAGGTGATCTCCCTGATTCCCTGAATAGTGTGTGATCTTCCTGAAAAGTGGGTGATCTCCCTAGCTCCCTTAAGAGTATGTGATCTCCCTGACTCCTTGAAGAGCAGGTGATCTCCCTGATTCCCTGAATAGTGTGTGATCTTCCTGAAAAGTGGGTGATCTCCCTAGCTCCCTTAAGAGTATGTGATCTCCCTGACTCCTTGAAGAGCAGGTGATCTCCCTGATTCCCTGAATAGTGTGTGATCTTCCTGAAAAGTGGGTGATCTCCCTAGCTCCCTTAAGAGTATGTGATCTCCCTGACTCCTTGAAGAGCAGGTGATCTCCCTGATTCCCTGAATAGTGTGTGATCTTCCTGAAAAGTGGGTGATCTCCCTAGCTCCCTTAAGAGTATGTGATCTCCCTGACTCCTTGAAGAGCAGGTGATCTCCCTGATTCCCTGAATAGTGTGTGATCTTCCTGAAAAGTGGGTGATCTCCCTAGCTCCCTTAAGAGTATGTGATCTCCCTGACTCCTTGAAGAGCAGGTGATCTCCCTGATTCCCTGAATAGTGTGTGATCTTCCTGAAAAGTGGGTGATCTCCCTAGCTCCCTTAAGAGTATGTGATCTCCCTGACTCCTTGAAGAGCAGGTGATCTCCCTGATTCCCTGAATAGTGTGTGATCTTCCTGAAAAGTGGGTGATCTCCCTAGCTCCCTTAAGAGTATGTGATCTCCCTGACTCCTTGAAGAGCAGGTGATCTCCCTGATTCCCTGAATAGTGTGTGATCTTCCTGAAAAGTGGGTGATCTCCCTAGCTCCCTTAAGAGTATGTGATCTCCCTGACTCCTTGAAGAGCAGGTGATCTCCCTGATTCCCTGAATAGTGTGTGATCTTCCTGAAAAGTGGGTGATCTCCCTAGCTCCCTTAAGAGTATGTGATCTCCCTGACTCCTTGAAGAGCAGGTGATCTCCCTGATTCCCTGAATAGTGTGTGATCTTCCTGAAAAGTGGGTGATCTCCCTAGCTCCCTTAAGAGTATGTGATCTCCCTGACTCCTTGAAGAGCAGGTGATCTCCCTGATTCCCTGAATAGTGTGTGATCTTCCTGAAAAGTGGGTGATCTCCCTAGCTCCCTTAAGAGTATGTGATCTCCCTGACTCCTTGAAGAGCAGGTGATCTCCCTGATTCCCTGAATAGTGTGTGATCTTCCTGAAAAGTGGGTGATCTCCCTAGCTCCCTTAAGAGTATGTGATCTCCCTGACTCCTTGAAGAGCAGGTGATCTCCCTGATTCCCTGAATAGTGTGTGATCTTCCTGAAAAGTGGGTGATCTCCCTAGCTCCCTTAAGAGTATGTGATCTCCCTGACTCCTTGAAGAGCAGGTGATCTCCCTGATTCCCTGAATAGTGTGTGATCTTCCTGAAAAGTGGGTGATCTCCCTAGCTCCCTTAAGAGTATGTGATCTCCCTGACTCCTTGAAGAGCAGGTGATCTCCCTGATTCCCTGAATAGTGTGTGATCTTCCTGAAAAGTGGGTGATCTCCCTAGCTCCCTTAAGAGTATGTGATCTCCCTGACTCCTTGAAGAGCAGGTGATCTCCCTGATTCCCTGAATAGTGTGTGATCTTCCTGAAAAGTGGGTGATCTCCCTAGCTCCCTTAAGAGTATGTGATCTCCCTGACTCCTTGAAGAGCAGGTGATCTCCCTGATTCCCTGAATAGTGTGTGATCTTCCTGAAAAGTGGGTGATCTCCCTAGCTCCCTTAAGAGTATGTGATCTCCCTGACTCCTTGAAGAGCAGGTGATCTCCCTGATTCCCTGAATAGTGTGTGATCTTCCTGAAAAGTGGGTGATCTCCCTAGCTCCCTTAAGAGTATGTGATCTCCCTGACTCCTTGAAGAGCAGGTGATCTCCCTGATTCCCTGAATAGTGTGTGATCTTCCTGAAAAGTGGGTGATCTCCCTAGCTCCCTTAAGAGTATGTGATCTCCCTGACTCCTTGAAGAGCAGGTGATCTCCCTGATTCCCTGAATAGTGTGTGATCTTCCTGAAAAGTGGGTGATCTCCCTAGCTCCCTTAAGAGTATGTGATCTCCCTGACTCCTTGAAGAGCAGGTGATCTCCCTGATTCCCTGAATAGTGTGTGATCTTCCTGAAAAGTGGGTGATCTCCCTAGCTCCCTTAAGAGTATGTGATCTCCCTGACTCCTTGAAGAGCAGGTGATCTCCCTGATTCCCTGAATAGTGTGTGATCTTCCTGAAAAGTGGGTGATCTCCCTAGCTCCCTTAAGAGTATGTGATCTCCCTGACTCCTTGAAGAGCAGGTGATCTCCCTGATTCCCTGAATAGTGTGTGATCTTCCTGAAAAGTGGGTGATCTCCCTAGCTCCCTTAAGAGTATGTGATCTCCCTGACTCCTTGAAGAGCAGGTGATCTCCCTGATTCCCTGAATAGTGTGTGATCTTCCTGAAAAGTGGGTGATCTCCCTAGCTCCCTTAAGAGTATGTGATCTCCCTGACTCCTTGAAGAGCAGGTGATCTCCCTGATTCCCTGAATAGTGTGTGATCTTCCTGAAAAGTGGGTGATCTCCCTAGCTCCCTTAAGAGTATGTGATCTCCCTGACTCCTTGAAGAGCAGGTGATCTCCCTGATTCCCTGAATAGTGTGTGATCTTCCTGAAAAGTGGGTGATCTCCCTAGCTCCCTTAAGAGTATGTGATCTCCCTGACTCCTTGAAGAGCAGGTGATCTCCCTGATTCCCTGAATAGTGTGTGATCTTCCTGAAAAGTGGGTGATCTCCCTAGCTCCCTTAAGAGTATGTGATCTCCCTGACTCCTTGAAGAGCAGGTGATCTCCCTGATTCCCTGAATAGTGTGTGATCTTCCTGAAAAGTGGGTGATCTCCCTAGCTCCCTTAAGAGTATGTGATCTCCCTGACTCCTTGAAGAGCAGGTGATCTCCCTGATTCCCTGAAGAGTGTGTGATCTCTCTGCCTCCCTGAAGAGTGTGTGATCTCTCTCAAGAGCGGGCTGACTCCCAGGCGACCTGAAGAGTGTGTGATCTCCCTGGCTCCCTGATGAGTGTGTGATCTCCCTGAAGAGTGTGTGATCTCCCTGACTCTTTGAAGAGCAGGTGATCTCCCTGATTCCCTGAATAGTGTGTGATCTTCCTGAAAAGTGGGTGATCTCCCTAGCTCCCTTAAGAGTATGTGATCTCCCTGACTCCTTGAAGAGCAGGTGAGCTCCCTGACTCCCTGAAGAGCGGGTAATCCGCCTGTCTGGGTGGAATCTCCGTCTGTCCCTTCCGGGCTCATATGCACCACCATTATTTAAGACCACCCAGCTTCGTATTCTCTGTTTCCGCCCACCAACCTGAACCCAGTACGGATCTACCTCAGAACGTGACACTCATCTTATGCGTTATTGTTGTCATTGGACCTGCTTCACACTTAAGAAGCTGTGGCTTCTTAAGCACGTATCTGTCAGAAATGACCTACTGCACATGCGTTGTAGGTAATTTCCGCTATCCACGTAGCCGATCGGCACATAGATAGTGTAGGTCTTTAAAGACCGCACGCAGGGATTTACGTCCCTAGAGCCGGCGTTATGCCTCCTTGGGACGTTTTTAGGCAGAAGTGGGAGGGGGGAGGCAATTAGATTAGCTGGGGAGGGCGAGAGGGAGGCGGGGAGGTACAGACATTGCACAGAGACTTAAGGTAGCCCTATGTCACTCGTGAGTGTACCTAAAAACGGGGGTGGGTTGGGGGCTGGAGTAGTGAGTTAGGTGCGGATCTGCCCATGCCTAACTCACTCTTAAGTGTAAATCAGGTCCATTGTTATTAGGGTGAATTTAAGATTACTAAAACTAAAACTTTGTTTTAAAACAGTCACATATTTTATACACTCTACATTCATTGTTGTTTTTGCACTTATACAACTGTCAATTAATCATTTAAAAATCTAAAAAAGTTTGGCAAAATGGCGCCAAATAGTTAGTTTCCTTGTGGGATCCTGGATAATGTGTTCTAACAGTTGAGCATCTTTAACACACCTGCTGACCACAAGACCCAGTATACACTGAAATCCATATGCTGGGCTCTGTCCTGTGATATGGCAATGGTGAAGGCTGTGGTTAGCTTGTGAACACAGGCATTTGTGGACAGTGTGGATGCATGTTTGCAGATACTTCTGGTCACAACTGGAGTATTTAATCTTTTGTCATTTGGAAGTCTTAGGGCCAGATTTACTAAGCTGCGGGATTGGAAAAGTAGAGATGTTACCCATAGCAACCAATCAGATATTAGCTGGCATTCTCGATTATGTAAAAAGAAAGTGAGAGCTAGAATCTGGTTGATTGCTATGGGCAACATCTCCACTTTTCCAAACCCGCAGCTCAGTAAATCTGGCAGTTAGTCTAACCTAGCTACCTGGTCTGATTCACATTTAACATTGTGTACCACCCTGATGTTGCAGGCACCGGACTTCAGTCAGAGGTTCTACTTGCAGCCTGATGTCTTTATTGATGTTCAGTTATGGGCAGGATGGTGAAGAAAAGCCTTTCACATTTCTGGGCCATAAGTTTGTTCCTGGAGGACAAATATATGCCACTGTAGAGAATCAGTCTCTTACCATAAAGGGCCTGATCCAGAACAACGCCCACCGTCGCTAGGACGTCAAGTGTAAGCGTAAGATCCGCTTTTCAGGCAATCTGCGCATGCGCCGAGCAGATGTTGAGCGTGGATCAGGCGTCCGTAGCAGCGCCGTAGGGGCGCTGGAGAGGACGTCCTCCAGCATCCCTACGTTAAGGTTAGTGTAGGTGGGCGGGGGGAGGTAGTTAAATGAGCGGGGGAGGTAGTTAAATGAGGGTAGGAGGGCGGGCTAAGCGGCCATACGCTCCTGTGCGAGCGTATGGCCCCTTCCTTACGCTGGCTGAAGTTAGGGTAGCCTTCAGCCGGCGTAAGGAAGGGGCTATACGCCGGCACAGGGGGAATGTCAGGGTAAGTAAACGCCGATACGCTGTGCTTTAGTAAGCACAGCGCATCTGCGTTGTTCTGGATCAGCCCCAAAGTGGGTAACAGAGGCACATAAATGGTATCTGTTGGGCAGACAATTTACATTTTCCTTACAAAACCTTGTAGTGGATTCAAACCAAGCAGGATATAAACTGAAAATGACACATGGTTTTCTAGCAATGCAGATGCTCTACCCAAATTGTTGCTAAAGAGTAGTGGTAGAGTGGGATACTCTACAATGTGGAGTTGGGTTTGAGAAGAAGAATACCATCAATCCTGCAGTCATACCACTAATTAATTGTATTATTTATCCACCCATGTGTTTATTTATATGTGTGCTGGAATAGTTATGTAAGAACTCTCAATCTGATTTTGGTGATTGCACTCTCCTGACGGGAATAAAACATGTTAGTTGTAAGAATATCCTGTATATTCCACTATTACTCTATTGTTTATTGTATATTCCACTGATTCCACTTATTTTCTATACCTACCTGCCTACAGTACTTACTTACTTTATCAATTTATATGGCCTTGATTCAGATCTCTGTGTGACTTACATACGCACGGAGATCTGTAGAAAGGCATGGAGGAGGGGAATGCACACCCCTGGCCCTCCCTGCTGGTAGGTTTGCTGAATAGTAAATAGAAATAAACTAATGTAATATTATGCACTATTTTGTGTTTGCACTTATACTTTACGTATTGGACTGAATAATTTGGTTAGATTTTATTTTTCAGAAGCTATATAAAAGAGAATACCAGAACAAACAGTAAATGTAAACCATTTTTCCAGAGTTTCTAGTCTTATTCTTGAGTTTATGGCACCTACACATAGAGCTGTTGCCACTGCTAAACTTCAAAGCAGTCTGGATTTTCTCTCATCAGGAGTTCTTAAGACGGAATGATGAGGTCTCTACTCTCGTCTGCAACAGATTTAAAGTTAAAGCTATTTTAAGTTACATATTATATGCCTGGCAGACTATGTTGATCCATATACTAAATTCATCTGTTTTTCTTTCCTTGCAAACTTTCATTACTTGTCAAATTACTCATATGCTACTTTCAAAGCATGGTACATGTGGAATATATTGATATTCTGTATGTATTGTATAGACACTAATTAGTCTGTATTCTTTTTTAAAACCATATTCATATTGTTCACATATAAAATAAAGTTTTATATCAATAAATGTATTGTATTTTCATATATCTCCAACAGAACTATGAATGGTGTGCTAATCAAAAGCATCAAAACTCTTATATTTAGAGTATAGATTTAAAATGAAAGGCAAATAAATTCTTTAGGACTAACTTACTGTGTAAGTATGCACAATGGCCCAGATCCAGAACTACGTTTGCCGTACATTTACTTGCGTAGCGTATTTACACACGCGTACCTTCTATACACTCCCCTCGGCACACCCCTTGAATGTACGTATTTTGTCAAGATCAGCTTTTCAAACCCTACCTTAACTTTTGCCAACTAAACCGCAGTGATCCGCACACATACGTATGGGCAACACGTATTTACGCAGCTAAGCACGCCCATACTGTACACTTTAAATACAAACCCCCGCCTACTTAACGTATTTCAGACGTATTTTGGACTAAGTATTTACGTGACACATATGTGAATGGCCCATACGTTCACATTTACGCTATGTTACCGAGCGTACTTTCTATGGTGCACATGCGCAGTACTTACAAATAGGCGATTCTACATCTCCGCCACGCGTAAATTCGCTCACAAGCGTTGTTCTGGATCTGGCCCAATGCTCGTAAGTCTCCACAGTGGAGGCTAATGTATGCTAAGTGCGACGATCTTATATTTTGTATGTGCAAGAATAGTGCACTCCCCTGTGTGCAATGGACTCATTCATAATGGAGGATAGTATGTAAGGGCTTAGCCAAGTCCTTACTCTACGATTTAAATACCTTTCCCCGCCCACCATGCGTGCATACTGTGCCCCGCCATTGGAATTGGTTACTTTGAGTAACTCAAAGTCATTCATAGTGCGTTCTGATTTGTAACCGCCATGTTTGCACATACATTGAACGCACGCACAGAGCACTTACACATTTTGAATGCATAACTGGCCTATCGTACGCAATTCTGGATCTGCTTCAAAGAAATGGAAAATTTGAAACAAAGATAATAAAATATATTACAATTATAGACAATTGGGGTAGATCCAGAACTACGTGTGCCGTGCGTTAATTCGCGTAGCGTATTTTCGTGCGCGTAAATTCGTTACACTCCCCTTGGCACACCCCTTGAACGCACGTATTTTGTCAAGATACGCCTTCTAAACCCTACCTTAACTTTTTCCAACGTAACCGCAGTCATACGCATCACATGTACGTATGGGCTAGACGAATTTACGCAGCTAAGCACGCCCATACTGTACACTTTAAATACCACCCCCCGCCTACTTCACGTATTTCAGACGTATTTTGGACACACATAAAATTGGCACGCCCACACGTAAGTATTTACGTGACACATACGTGAATGGCCCATACGTTCACAATTACGCTAAGTTACGGAGCGTATTTTCTATGGTGCGCATGCGCAGTACTTACCAAAGGGCGATTTTACGTGTCCGCCACGCGTAAATTCGCTCCGAAGCGTTGTTCTGGATCAGGCCCAATAATATTAATACAATAATATTAATAGTATATATACGAAATACCGCTGTTGTGATCAAACAAATTTCACTGCTGTGCAAACTGTCAATCTAGCTCTTTTACCATTCAGCGACTTACCTTATTTCACATGTAACACAAATAATTTTAATGGCAATATTGGTACAATGTCAATTTGTTTGTATTTCTACTGATAAAAGTATGTACAATTTGTAAAGGCCACCCAGCATATGTAATGTGTGATCACATACTGTACCAGGGTTGGGTGATTGCAAGTTGTACATTACTTAAAAGCAATACAAACTGAACATTGAACAAATATTGGCTGACTCAGTATAAAAATGATCTTGTACTGCCTTTTGCCAAGGTAACATTTGTCTACATTATGTAAAACATTCTGTCAAACTTGAAGTCTATATATATGGAAAACCCACAATATTAGATCACACTCAATACTTTTAACATTGTCCCTGACCTGCCAATGTCCTGCATCCCAGATTGTCCCCTCCATTAGGGACTTCAGTGAAAACCAGGCTCTGGTTAAACTCCGTGCCCTGGTAGGTAATCCTAACACACTACCACCTTTATAGACCCTGGAAACTACAAATCCTAGCTAGGAGTATACATTTTGCTCCCATGTGTTCAACTTCCATTTACATGTATTGATTATCTGCTAATTACAAACACATTATTCCCTCACATTACGTACACAACCAAAAATAACATCACAACCCTTTTAATATACAAGGCTTATTGTTGATTTCTTCCTATTTATTCCAAAACACCAGTTTGAATGAAATACCATTGATGAGACTTTATAGACAACAATATAACTCATTAGGGACCCTGTTCTTTTTAGTTCAACTTCTAAAGCTGTGATGCCAGGTAATACACAGCTAACAAAAATAAAGAAAAGACAACTAAAATTCCATACAACAGACTTCAGGATGGCCATAATCTTTATCTTATGCATAACACTGATTCCAACCATATAACCTACCTAGATTGCAAACAACTTCATAGCTTCTAAGAAGACATTTTTTTTCTGATGTGCAGGCAAAACCGGCAAGGTCCTCACAAATATGGTTAACAGCAAACAATAAAACATTTTATCACCAAGATTAAGGACCAGATTCAAATAAATGTTTATCATTCCACACAGAATTTACTCAAAAATGTACTATCTACTTTCAAACATTATACTCTGCTTACCAGAACAAAAGCAAAACTCCCAACCAGGCCTAGCGACAGGTGGGGACAAAGGGGCTGATCCAGCCCTACGCTGCCCGGCGGTAATAAGCCGGGCGTAAGCGTAAGATTGGCTTAAATGCCGATCTGTGCATGCCCGTAGCTACGCCGGGCAACGCCCAATCGTGGATCGGGCGTCCGTTACTACACTGCAGTTAGTGCAGGTAGGCGGAGGAGGTAGGGTAATGAAGCTGGGAGGGCAGCGTTAGCATAGCAAAGCTGCCGTCCCAGCGTATTAACACTTGCTTACGCTGGCTGAAGTTAAGGTAGCCTTCAGCTGGGAGTGTTAATACGCTGGGGCAAGGGGGAGTGTCGGGGGAGTGCAGCGATGATACGCTGAGCGTTAGAACGCTCAGTGTACCATCGTAGCTCTGGATCAAGCCCAAAGGATCAGCTGTGATTGACTCTAAGGTTCAGAGGGACCCCTGCAATCCACTGCTACAGACACTGTTGAGGAGGAATGGGGCCCCAAAAAACATGAGTGTACAGGTCCCCAAAATTTCTGTGGCTGGGCCTGCTCCCAACAGTTATTAATGGAAGTTCGGGCCTGATCCAGAACTACGCTGGCTGGCGTTAAGACACCAGCCAGCAGAGTAAGATTGGCTTAAAAGACGATCTGCGCATGCGCTGGGCAGATGTTGCCCGGCGTAGCTACGGCAATGCCCGATCAGCGATCCGTAGCAGCACCGTAGTAACGCTGGAGGGGGCGTTCCCCAGCGTTACAACGTTCAGGTTAGTGTAGGTGGGCGGGGGGAGTTAGTTTATTGAGGGAGGGAGGGGTTAGCGTCCAAATGCTCCTGTGCAAGTGTATTTTCCCTTGCTTATGCCGGCTGAAGTTAGGGTAGCCTTCAGCCGGCATAAGCGAGGGAAAATACGCTCACACAGGGGGAGTGTCAGGAGAGTGAATGCCGATACGCTGTGCTTTACCCATGTGTGTGGATTCAGCTCTGCCTGGTGCCAGCTAAGATTGGATTGGCTGGAATCATCATGGGGAACCCCAGTTCTGCTGGCCTCACTCTATGGTTTCACCAGCCCAGACTGGTAAAGTCCAGTGCTGGTAGCATTAATATTGAGGGGACACAACACTGTTACATTATCTTAAACATCTGAACATTCTTTTAAAGCATCTAGCCAAGATTATATCATAAGGTTGGTTGCATTGTTTATGAAATCAGGAAAATGTGTACCCAGCCTTACTCTCAAACTTGAATTATCCACGGCAAGTTATTGAGGCTGATCCATCGTTTGAAAGAGGATAAAACAGGAGTAAGACCTGGGCAAAACCATATTGAAATTAGAGGAAAGGCAAATGTAAGCTATGAAAACAGTGTTCAGATATGGTGCCAGATTTACTAAGCTGCTTGTTTGGAAAAGTGGAGATGTAGCCCATAGCAACCAATCAGATTATAGCTGACATTCTCTGGTATATAGAAGGAAAGTGAGAGCTAGAATCTGATTGGATGCTATGGGTAACAACTCCACTTTTCCAAACCTGTAGCTTAGTAAATCTGGCCCATGAAGTTTCCTAGTTCAACTCTGATTTACAGACTGATTTATTAATTAATCAATCAAGTTTTTGATAATAATAGCAATAAAAGCCATAAAAAATGTATTGCATATTAACGATTAAATACAGTTTAATTTTCACTCATAGCTTGCTCTATATAAACTTGTTGAACTAATGAGGTGAGATTTTACCCTCCTCACTTGTAGCACACCTTAATATAAAGTGTGCTTAGACTTATTGTATGGATAATGAGAACAAAAACGTAGCTTGGTAATAAATAAAGTGTTTTCACATGGAAAAGTAATTATTCTGTCTGATAGTTATTCCAAATGTGGTTCTTGGTCTACCTAAACTATAAAACTGCGTTTAAGTGTGCCAGTTTTAATCTTTTCTAGTGTTAGAAAAGTCCAGAGAATTTATTTTCATTCAGGCTAAAAGAGACAATAGTTCATATTTTAACTATTCATCGAATTAAACAGGATTCTTGAGATATATTTATATTTAAATGTAAATACTTATTATTTATTATCATCCTTCTAGTAGTGGTTTCAAACAGTGGTGTAACTACCAGAGAGGAGATTCCAAGTCAGCCACCCTCTGTACACGCATGGAATATATGCTGCCTTAGATCTGAGGCGTTATGACAGATATCCCTAGTATGTCATATGGGATCCAGTGTTAGCACTCTGTGAAGTCTTCTTCCATATCCATCATTCAGAATAAGCTCCACGATCCACTGCCCACAACTGACTTTATTTGTTCAAACCACACCCTCTTTACCAAAAGCTCTGGCTCACAAATCGGGACAGTCATTTCATTGAAATCCATCCAGTGGAAGGC
>WWET01002001.1:272468-283301 GCA_011038615.1 Limnodynastes dumerilii
TGCTTACTGCACACAGATACTGACCAGCTTTACTATCTCACTGTTATTTAGACTTGTTATAGGAAACATCACCTCTCATCTCTAATACTGTTTTGCAACAGATGAAATATGACTCCCCTGCAATCCACATGGTTTAGCCCAGGAGTAACTAAGTTCAAGCACTTAACTAGGTCTGGATCCAGCACTTAGAGTCAGGCTGCACAGAAGAGAGTCTTAGGTTCAGGCTGCAGAGGGTTAGGGTTAGGATAATATACGGGGATGATCAGGGTGAGGATTAATACAAAGGTTGGGGTTAGGGAAATACCCACTACTTGCCTAGGCATATTTGTCCTGCTCGACTGCTTGTCCTTGGTGGGGCAGGAGCAATTGATTACATAGCCAATTCGAAATTGGCTGGTAGAAAACAGCCCTTTCGTAAACAGAACGTACTCACCGCCGACCCGCATCCAAAATAACAGAGGGAAATACTGCCCGATAACTGGGACAATTTTAGCACTGCCCTGCCTCAATCCATATAGGTTTGGACCTGTAGTGGTCATATCCCTATGACAAAATGGTTCTTGCCTTATACTACACAATAACTAGATTATTGGTCCAATTAACATATAGGGCTGTATTCACACCTAAGAAGCTTTGGTGCGTAGATTTGCGAAATGATCTACTATGTATGGGTAGTAGGTTATTTACGCAATCTCTGTACCAGTTAGGTGTAGGAGTAGTTGTGTTAGAAAGAGGCGGCGTAAAGCCGTATCAGAAAGTGTTTAGGTAGAAGTGGGAGGGGGGAGGCATTTAGATTAGCCGGGGAGGGCGGGGGGAAGGCGGGAGAGCCATTGTCCGTGCATAGTTTCTTTCTTGAGAAGGAAACTACGCACAGCAAAATAAGGTAGCCCTATGCCACTCGGAAGTGCCATAAGGTACCTAAAACGGGGGGACAGGTTCAGGGCAGGACGAGTGAGTTAGATGCGGATCTGTCTGCACCTAAGTCACTCTTAACTGTGAATCCTATGCCTACAAATAAAGAGCCACAACAGCCAAAATGTCACAACACTCAGTACTGCCCTTTGGTCTAATGTATTGTACATGCTAGCATACAACTCATTGCTCACATACAGTGTACAAAAAAATATGCAGTGTACTGTATGCACAACGCTGTATGGGGCCTTGTGTGTGGATAGACAAAGCTTCTGGGAACTCAGCTGGTTCTTGGAAGGTGCACTCCTGTGTCTAATAAGGAAGAGGCAGCTCGGGAGTAGCACAGATTTATATATATATGCATATACCTTCTGCCTGCTAAAACAGCCCACTAGTTAAATAGAGCAGATGGCTTGAATATAAAAAAGACTAGTATGCAATGGGAATTTTACTGTTTTTATAGCTCAAAAAAACTGCATTTTCGCTTGCAATAATTTGTCTGGAGAAAAAAGTGACTTCTTGGTAAAAACTGCCAGGATTACATCTCAATTTGTTATCATTATTTTTTACATTTAAATTATGTTGCATTTATTTTTGTATTTTTACAATCTACTGTAAAAGCCTAACTGAAGATAGTGTTCACATAAGTCCCTGATTTTGATTAGGTGGGATTCCCTTTGCCTGACCTCATGAAATGGCTCACTATGGTTGCAGACCATAAGGGAGTGTTCCTGCTCATCCACGTGGCGACCTTTCCAATATTAACAGTGGGTCAAGCAACAGATGTTTCCCAGCTGCATCCGCAGCTCTTTTCTCCTCTTTTTTTTTTATTGTTGGATTCACAACACATTATCTTTGTGAAATTGAAAGCTTATTAGAAACACTAGTGGAGCAAAAAGGCAGCTTTCCTTCATAAGGCAAGATGAAATCAGCATGCTCACAACATATTCTGCCTTATCTGTTTCACTTCATAAGCAGAGAAGATTTTGCAGGTAATAGAAGTGTGAAGGTCCTGCAGGAGCATCAGGATTCATTGGTGTTTCTCCTAAAAGTATAACACAATTCATTTAGCAACTGTTCATTTTTTTTTTTCCATTTTTTTTTTTACAATGCAATTTGTGTCATTTTTTCCAGTCTGTTTTAATGCACAATCTAGCAGGACCAGAGAAAAACATTTCCCCGTCTGAGCATTAGTAGCCAGATTCCAGTCCTATGATTTGGTTTACTGCTCTCTGTAAGTTAACTTCAGCACTTCACAATTTTTCCACCTTAAATATATCTAAAATGCAGCTTCTGAATAAGAAACATCCTTTACTCATGTACTAAACCAAACATTTTCTAATTTGCAACATATGAATTATGTTGAAGTCAAAGAAAGTCATTGTGCTTTTTTTTTTTCTTAAAGACTGACATTCTTTTTCAGCAGTACAGCGAATATTTAACATGCGGTCTGCAATGAACAGTGCAGACACATCCAGATTGTTTTTTTCTTTCAGTCTGGAACTGACACCAATAGCAGAAATACCGGCTACGTGGCACCCTGAACTACTTAAAAAAAAGGGGATTTCTATTTTTTTTCAATTGTTCATACTTGCATATTTATATAATAATTGTTGGATGATTTATATATGTAGTGCTTATGTAGAGAGGTAACTCTATAGAGGAGCAATATTTTTTCTGTAATCATGAGGGAATGCTTTACCTATACCATTCTTTATTTTCTTTTATTATTGAATGGTAGAATGACTTTTTGGAAGGTTTGATCGGAACAAATGATATTGCAATGGGAGACGTGCAAATTCATTTACACACATAGGGGAAGATCCAAACCCCCGCATGCTATACATGGGGAGTAGTGGGGAGTGCACGCCCCCTGAACTCCCCGCTGTTGGTAGGAAATCTGGACAGTTATGTGTACAAATTCCTACCTTAACTTTTATGACTTGTCATAACAGGGCTTTCCTCTGCCCCGGACACTTCATTTATATGACGGGGATAGAGCCATCGTTAGTGAAGGGTCAGCCACTTCATCGTTACGTACGTTAGTTCTTATGCACAGGGAACATCTGCCCTGTGCATGCGCAGATGTTCCCTGACAGGGGACTTATGTAAATGACTTGCGTCAGTCCCCTGTCAGCCGGAGTTCAGGATGTGGCTTAAAGAATATACTTTTGAAAAATGTAAGGGTCACGTATTTGAGTTTCATAACAGTTCCTTTGAATATGCTACCTTACTAAAAGCTATCTATAAGCAAATGCAGCAACGGCAAGTGGCTGAGGGCCCACCCTTAAAGCATTCAGACACACATACCAAAATATTATCATAGAGACATTGCTGCATTTCAGAAGGGCTTATTAATTGGGGCTGAATTAGAACTGGTGACTATTAATTGTCCGTAGAGGTATGAATAGGTGGCCAAAGAGCAGAGGGGGGTCAGCCGATACGCCTTAATGCTGGAGGACAACATATGTTGACCCTGGCACTCGCAACTGGTCTTTACCAGCAACAACACTCCACCTAAGGTCTTGTGGCCCCCACATCCATTCAGGGTTGTGCTCTGCAGACTAATCCATCTAGATCTCTTCTCTTTCATATTGCTACACACATATGTGCATTGTCTAAGGAAAAAGAACAGGTTAAGCAACAACTATAAACAACTTTAAGGGAACAAAGAGACTTAAAGTATGACTTAAATAAAATCTCTAGCCCCACTCTGACATTTATCTAGTCCTCACGTTTACCATAAAACATTTATAACTTTATTCTTGACCTTAATGGTATACAGTGAGACCTCTACCTGCCATTTGTGTCCCTGCGGTCTTATGGAGTCATTGGTTCCTTGCCTTTGCAAACAAAAAACACAACCTGATTCATGGGTGGAATTTCAGAATTTGCACCTTTTAACATAGATTTGTCTGTATCTGTTATAAGGGTGAACACAAATCAGCACATAGTGCGCATCTAGTACATGCAAAAACAAATCCTGAAATGGTTGCGTGAGACCCAAAGGTCCCCTGGACTTACACGTGACCTGATAATTTGTCATAAACCATACTAATTTCCATCTCTGTTTTCCAACTCTGGATTGGTGCACTTGGTTACCGTACATTGACTGTGTGCCTCTTCTCCTTCTCCTTCCCTCTCAAGTCACGCAATTTTATGCAGCTTGATTTGTGTTCGCGTTTGAATCTGGAAGGGGATTGTGTGTGCATTGTTTAGGAGCCTGCACACTCAAAAAAACACTGATATGCTACGTGAGCTGGCATACACCTCTGACTTAGACCCACAGTGTCAAGATATGCATGGGGGATGTAAATCGTACAGAAATGGTTTGGCTTAGCCCATGTGTATGATCAAATATGCCGCACATAGAGGGTTATGTGCGGAACTCTTAACGTATGGTTGAGGACACACAACTCACTTCTGCAAATCAGGAATACTGACGGGAGTGTACACCTTCCTGCATGTGAAATTTAGGTTAGCAAATTCAGTAAATTTGCAGCCACATTGGTTGAGAATGTATGGAATCTGCCCTTATGTCCCAATTCGTTCCTATGTCGCTATGTGTTATATATATTGGACCGGATTCAGAGATGGGTGTGTCTAAAGTATGCAAATATACGCGTGCTCGTAGCAAGGCAAGTCCCATGACACTCCCCTAGCATGGACGGGTTTTCGGTGACTTACGCTTCCATAGAGCACCCTTAACTGTAAGTGTGTACTTACCTGCGTATGCGTGCATGCGTACATGACTAAACATGCCCTCAAAAGCTCATTTAAATGTCCCCCCGCCCAACTTCACCAAACTTCACACGTACGGAAGACAACCACTCCCCTCCGTATGTATATCCCTAAGTGCGATTCAGAAGTCCGTGCCTAATGGACTTCCATACCTAAATCCTACATAACTTGTGTGGAAAAGTTACTACGTATGCGCAGTTAATTGCGCTCCATTATATTCTCTCCTTTATATTTTACATTATACATTATATATGGTACTTGGAAGAGCATCTTAATTAGTTACATATTATTTTTATTATCCATTTTCAAAACAGTAACTGTTTGGCAAAGTCCTACAGTGCAACACCTTTTGCTCAAACAGGAAGCTGTCTCCAGAGGTTGAGCAGACAGTAATAGCACTCTATGTATATTGGACCTGATTCAGAGATGGGTGTGTCTAAAGTATGCAAATATATGCGTACTCGTAGCAAGGCAAGTCCCATGACACTCCCCTAACATGGACGGGTTTTCGGTGATTTACGCTTCCATAGGGCACCCTTAACTGTAAGTGTGTACTTACCTGCATATGTTGCTTACGTACGTGCTTACATGACTAAACGCGCCCTCACCTAACTTCACAAGTACGGAAGAGAACTACTCCCCTCCGTATGTTTATCCCTAAGTGTGATTCAGAAGTTCGTGCCTAATGAACTTCCATGCCTAAATCCTATGTAACTTGGGTGGAAAAGTTACTACGCATGTGCAGTTAATCCACTGCTAAATATACGCACAGAAAACCACACAAAATCGTATCTGTGAATATGGTCCATTATCCCTAGCTCAATTTATTGTCAAATATTGTCTTGATTTAATTAATTACATTAATGTATAATTCAAATATCTATTTTAGGACGAAACGCGTTGCTTTATTACTGAGCTTTTAACATCACCAAGATTGGACACTGCAAAGAAACGTTCCTGACATCATGGCAACAAGTGGACAGACCTACACTGTGGCTAGACAAGCCCCAGGGCTCGGAAGCAAAGCACTTCCAACACAAAGATAAGGAACTAAGATATATTATTGAACGCTGTTTTTAACCTTATATTTGTTACACACATTTTATATGTTTTAAAACAAGTAAAGTTACTTTTTAATATTGCACTATTGTCTTGTGATTTCTTTTCAATAAATGTGTGTGGAGACTGAAGATTAAGCTACAAAATTAATACTACAGGCTCATTAACAAGTTTCTTTACGGTACGCACAATAAATGACTAATAATAAGTGAATTGTGGTACTGCGATCCTGCACAATCATTTTTTCTTTTCTCTTTCTTGTTTTTCTTTTACATTATGTGTTAAACATTGTGAGTACTTCTTTTAACTCTTCTATTTGAGGTTGTATTCAATAGGTGCCCGTACCCTCCCACCACTGGACAATATATATTTATTTAACCCCACTCTCGAAACTATATCCTAACCAAATTACAAAATGTAATAGCATAAGTTACATGCATACACAGATGAATATTTATGACAGTGAGATAATGGTGTAGTGAAATGTGTTGAAGTGTAGTTTGTGCAGAAAATGTTACACTTTCTCACAGTAAAATCAAATATAAATTTATTTTAATGCCTCCAGTTAATAAAGTGTAATAGTATCAAATATATAACAAATCCTGGAAATCTACTATCATTAAGCTCATTGATTAGAAGAAATTTTCTTCATGTTCCACTCTTACTATAGTTTTTGTGTAGTTGAAGCAGCAAATGGTAGCTACAAGGACCCAAACCATAAGTGTGCTATATGCTTGCCATGTGCCCCATGACTGGGAAAGTTTTCCCATGAATGGTCTGAACATTGGGTCTGGGCCATGACTGCCCAAGGCGACTTGTATAAAGCACAGAACACCGATGTGAATGGGGTTAAAAAAAATCTAGAGATGAGCATCCATTGCATCAGTGAAGGTAGTCACTGTATAGCAGTGCAGAGCAAAGGAAGGTCATTGGTGGATTGGAGACACGTTAGGAAGATAACATCAGGAACTGACTGCATAAAGGAACATATAAGCCATTTCTTAAGACATTGCCTGTATAGTCCTCATCCTTCTCTTGACATCAAGCATCTTGGGCCCATCACTGAGCCCCAAAGTAGTGTTTAAATGTTGGGCAATGACTCTGAAGGAAAAGGGGAAATATTTGGGCTGTGATTCTATGCTCTACTAAACAGAGAGCATCCCAGACCCAGGAACTAAGAACCAGATTCACAACCCCGAAATTTTTACTTACGTGCCTATTTTTCCGATTATAGCTACTACGCATGCGTAGTAACTATTTTATGATCTCTACGTAGTGTTTTGTTACGAAAATTGCGTACATGCAGTCTTTAAAGAAATAAAAAAACAAGGGCTGTCAGCACAAAGCACAAACAATATTTCCATGCCTTTAGTGAAATGTTCACTGTTACACGCCGCCAGCAGCAGGCGACGTGTAACGGCAGTTCACAGGCCCCAGCTCCCGTCCATACCTTTAACCGCCGCATGCCTTCAGCTTCGGCGGTGCCTCCCAGCGCGCGTCGTCCTGCGGCTCCTGGGCGCAGCCATCTTTCCTTAGGCTGCATCGCTCGGTCCCCATGGCTACCGTCCTCCTCCAATCAGCTTGGGAGGCGGAGTCCTGCTCTCACCGTCGCGTCTCCGGCTCCCAGCTGTTCACTTGGCGCACGCTGCTCTCACTCTCTCCCATTGGTTCCTGGGGGTTTAAAGCCCAGGCTGTGCAGTAGCTCCCCGCCGGTTATAGCGTCTGCTACCCCGTGCTGCTCTCTCTCTTGCCTTGCCTCTTAACTCCTTGCTTCTGATCTTTGCTTACTTGAGTGCCCTAGCCTTCCTTGCCTTGTACCCTGTTGTTGTCCCATTTTTGTGTCTCTCCACCTGCCTTCACCTTGCTGCCTTACCTGTGTTGTTAACTCCTGCTTTACCTGAGTGCCTGTGGTTGTTTACCCCTTGTGGGTTGCCTGTTTTGATTGGTGAGTGAGTTCCCCAGTTAGTCCTGTTTGTCTGTCCTAGTATTGTCAGCCCAGGTCCGTCCGTTTAGTGTTAGCTGTAGTTAGTCTAGTGCAGTCTCTTCTGTAACTGCTATTCCCCTTTACCTGCTATTTCTTGTCCCATTCCCGCTTGGTCCCATTTCCTTTCCCGGGTATCCTCTAAGGTCTGTATCCAGGAGAAGTCTCATCAGCGCCAGTCTATCCCCACCATTAGGGGCCAGAGCAGCGATGTTACGCTGAGCGCTACAGCGCTCAGTGTAACATCGTAGCTCTGGATCAGGCCCTATGAACTTAAAATCTGTATGTTTGTAGTAACACACGCAAAAATGGGCGTTCCATGCATAATGAACTCGGCAGATATGAAGATTTGGGTGGAGAGAGGCATTTAAATGACCAAATGAAGGTTCGGTTATGTAGTTAAGTTCCTAAGTAGACGTCCTATGCATTCAAATGTGATCCTACAGTTAAGGGAGCCCTATGGCACTCGTAAGTCACATAAGAACCTGGAACCTATCGCGTTCTTAAGTGTGAATCAGGTCCTTACACACTAGCATGGAGGCAGCCCAGGAGTATATGAAGTCAGCGTTGTCGACTTTACATTGCTTCCATTCGGGAGACCCTAGAGGGAAGAAATAGATACCATTATAGGGAACAACCATTTGTGACACAATCTATGCAAATCATGTTCCTAAGCCTGCCTCCTGGTCAGCAATGTCATTTTCATTGTATAAATAGGGATGGGGCAGGATTTGATGATGTCATTTGCATCATCAAGCCCCACCCCTTCCCTAGTTATACTGTCCCTAGTACCACTAGAAAAAATAGTGTTGCTGTGTTGCTGGCAGGGGGGCAGGACTTGAGGCCGAGGTCTGCATGAAACCCATTATGGGAGATTTGCAGGCTCTCCTGGGATACCGGGAGAACTGTGCAATTTCATGAGTCTCACCAAACCTGCATGAAGTATTGCGCTGACAGCAAATAAACAGTTCCATAGCAATACAGAAAAAGATAACCCTTCAAAGTTGCTTTATATATACTATTTAAGATGTATAAAGAGGTCCTTAACTGTTGTGACTAACTTTACCTAATGTAATAAAAGCACACATCCAATATTTTAAGTGACCTCACTTAGATGGCCATCTACACTATTATTATATATGGAAGAAAAACTATGCATTAAGATAGAAACCCTATGTAGAAGTAAACAGATAGAAGGGCTTTAGCTTTCTTAATAACCTTATAACATAATTAATGAGGTTGAAAAAAAGACACCAGTCTATCAAATCCAACCTATTTTGGATCTCCTGTGATCCCAATCTTATAACCAGACCCAGAAGAAGCAACCGTTAATCTGGTTCAATTTGGACCCAAGATGACAGAACCATTTTTCCCTGGATCCACTAATATCATTTATTTTAATTAAAGTTCCTGGTAACCCTGGATACCTTATTCAGCTAGAAAAAATTTCCTATCCCTTTCTTAAACACATTAGTTAAATCTGCCATCAAAACCTTCCCTGGCAGTGAATTTCATATCTTGACTGCCCTTACTGTAAAGCACCCATTCGTTTGCTGGTTGTGAAAATTCTTCTCCTCTAACCTTTGTGGGTGAGCGATGTCCTGTGTCCAGTCCTTGGGGTAAAAAGTTCCCATGAAAGTTCTCTGTATTGACGCTTGATGTATTTGTATATAGCAATCATATCCCCTCTTAGACGCCTCTTTTCTAAAGTAGACATGCATAAACTGGCTAGTCTTTCCTCATAGTTCAATGACTCCATCTTAATCAATTTTGTCCCCTTCTTTGAACCCTTAGAGCTTCACATAGAGGACCGTATTTAGAGATCTGTTTTTTTGGGAAGTTCCGAGCGTATTTTTACGATCCGATGAACTGCACATGCGTAGTAACTAAATTTACGCAATATACGTTGATTTTACACACGGAAGTCCATTACGCAAGGACTTGTGAATCGCACGTGTGAAGATCCGTACGGAGGGGCGTTTTTATAAATGACCATTTGAGGGCGCAGTGAGGACGCAGTTAGGTAGATACGCACGTATGGATCTATTATATGCACGGAAATGCACACTTAAGGATACAGGTGCTCAAAGCACTCGTAAGTCACCATCAGCCCGCCTGTGTGAGGGGAGTGTCATGGGTGTTACCTTGCTATGTCCATGCGTATATTTGCGAACCTTTACCTGACAGACCTGAATACGGTCCAGAGTCTTATTACTATTCTATGGTGCTCAATATGGTGGGCCAATCTACAAAAAGCTTCACTTGGTTTTAAAACTAACTTGTCCCTCTACTTCTTGTCTCCTTGCTACTTTTATCCACAAATCCTATTGTTGCCTCATATTCTGCCAATCTGAAAGAAGCTACACAAATTTCACACCAGGGGCTGGTTACCTTTTTTTAGGGTTGGCCAGCTAGTGGAGTCCTGTGGTATGCACACCTTCAGAGACATACAGGTGACTCCTCTAATTATGGAGGAGTGACATCACACAGGATATAAGGAGGACTCAGGGGCATCCCACCGATATTCACCTTCAAAAAGACCACATTCCTAGTAGAAACGCATTGGTGGTAGTGGCTGGACATGTTGGCTCCTCTCTCTGCAGTCAGCATGGGAAAGTATTTTTCTTCGGTGTAGTATCAGCCCCAATAATTCATCTATCCCATTACTGTATCTCTTACTCAAGCATGTCATTAGGGAAGGTGGGTTTCCTCTGGAATTGTTTACCCTAGAATTTTAGAGAATATTTTTTTTATGTATTTATGTAAATATTTGTAATAAATTGAAAACACTGCTGGGAAACAGAAGTCCTGTGATCTGTGACAGGAGGAGGAAATATATTATCTAAATGAAATGTGAGTTGATATAAAAATGTTCATAGGACTTTCAGGGATGTATCACTCAACTGGGACCATAGGGGCTGATCCAGAGCTACACCCGCCGTAGTTAATATGACGGGCGTAGGCATAAGATCGGCTGAAAAGCCGATCTACGCATGCGCCGGTCAAATGTTGCCCGGCGTAACTACAGCAATGCCCGATCGTGGATCAGGCATCCGTAGCACCAGCGTAGTAACGTCCCACAGTGTTACTACACTGAGGTTAGTGCAGGGAGGCGGGGGGAGGGTAATGAGGCTGGGAGG
>WWET01002001.1:288891-293891 GCA_011038615.1 Limnodynastes dumerilii
ACGCTGATTCAGTGTCCAAGACCTGCTTCTCCTCCCCAGCACCTCCTCCCTCCCTCATAAATGACGCTGACGTGACAACAAGGTTGCGTCAGCGTCATTCAAAAGGCTGAGAGCGCGCACCGTGGAGGAGTGAGAAGACCTATGTTTGTATCAATATAGACAAATGCCCTTTCTTTTAGTACACAGTAGAAATGTCTCAACTTTTAAATGTGAATCTTAAAGTTAAAAATACTTAAACAAAGATCTAATATGTCTTGAATCAGCTAATAATTATTCCTAGAGTAACTAAAACAATGCAAACTGGTACAGATTATAACTTCCATGAACCTAACGAGATTGATGAATGGAATTCTAATCTGTCATATGTATGTCAATCTCCATATGCACTAACTATTTGTCATTGGAATTGCCCACTGGCATCTCTCTAAATTATTTTGACCTATTAGCTTTTAAGAATAAAATCATTTTTAACATATTTTCTTTATTAAGACAAGACAATATACTTATTACAATATTATGTCAAATACAAATATAATTAAAGTGTGATATATATGTTTACAATACTGCTATTCATTTTGTTTTTTTTACTTTCCATAATAATCATTTGCTGTGATAGTATATTTGTGTAAGTTATATAGATATTTGTATTAGTCAAACAATTTTTAAACATTGAATATAGTTTTGTATTAAAGCCATATATTTACATCATATATTAATTGGTTTTCCCTCGCTGTTCTGTATATTCCACCGATACTTTTTTTTCTTTTTAAATGTTCCTCCTATATATCACTATGGGTGGGTCATTCCCTTGTAATCTGAGGAGAAACCAGGATGTATATTGGAAACATTGAAATATTCTAGATTTAATTTGTGGGGAATTCTAGATTTAATTTGTATGGAAAGAGTATTAACATACTTCTCCCATGTATCAAAGAGTCTTTCTCCTCCCGATTCTTTTGATATTAACACCTCCAACCACTCCATTTGGAACATAAAGAATAGCTTCTCTTTGAACATAGATAGGGGAGTGGAATTTGGTTTGTTCCAAAGCTGCAGAATCGTTTTTTTGCTACCGCACTGATAGCCATCAAAAGACGTTTAGCTCCCGCGTTGATTTGCTGCTCTTTTGGGATAAGTCAGAGGATAGCCCACTCCGGCGTAAACGGTACATAATTTACCAGAAGATCCAATGTGTATCTTCGGATCTGAAGCCAGAAGTGTCTTATCAACGGACATCCCCATAAACAGTGAAATAAGTCTGCCCCCGGTTCCCTACATATATAACAGGTATTGGAAGAAGAGATTCCCAAGATCATACTCTTATGTGGGGTTAAATAAGTTTTGTGAAATATATTCAAGAAGAGTTCAGTGTACCTAGAAGCTGGAAACAGTTTGCATGATTTGGTTAATGTCTCCAGTAGATCATCCACAGTCAATTGGGGAAAATAAGTAAGCCAGGTGGGCATACCATGCCTGATTTGTTCGTAATCTATTGGTCAATCTAAATGTCTGTAGTGAATTGAAATAACTTTGTGGAGTGGTTGTACTTGAGTTAGTTGAGAATCTAAGTTATTTTCCAGTCTAAATCTGATAATCTGTAAATTATTGTCCGTATATAATGCTGGGCTTGGTAAAATGCTAATGGAAAAGAGCCCAGAAATTCAAACTTATTCACTGCCTGAGCAAAGGTTAGCGGGCACTTGTTTTCCTTGTCTACAAGATCTGAAATTGACTTACTCCCTTTATCTTTCCAAATATTAAAGGGATAATTTGCCCTTCCCTGTTGGAAATCTGGGTTGCCTAACAATCCCTGATGTAAAGAGGAATGTGCATTTAGATTAAGCTCATGTCTCAAGACATGCCATACCTTTCGTGTTGTCCATAGTAATGGGTTGTCCCAAACATTCTGATCTATTTCCTGATTTTTAGTGTTTGTGAGTGTGTGTATTATATTTGTTATATCCTTTTTTCAACAAAAATGATATCATTTAATATATTAAAATAAGGGGCTATTAATTATCTTATAATATAATTTGCTTTTGTCATCCTTTCCAGTAGCCCTGCTAGAAAGATTGCAGTTGGCATTCCCTATATTTCACTGTGATAGTCTATAATTTTCTGAACTTAAGGCACCTTATGCCAGACAAGTACGTTGGTATTAAAGTGAACTGGGAAATTTCCTGGTTGCTATCTTGGTGGATTCATTTGACAGTGGCCATTTTGGCCCTAATTCAGCAAAGTGATCAGTTTTGCAGATAACTGCAAAGCACATATACAGCAAGGAACATCTTTTCGGACTGTCTGTGGATCTACAGTACCATACAATGGTGCATTTATCCTTATATTCATTATCATTAGCAGTTATAACAAAGGTCGGATCCTGAGCAGAACAAAAGAATAGAAATTGCTAATTGGGTGCTATACATGCACATATATTATAGATTATCTATGGCCCAAGAATACCTAATTACTATTTTAAACACAGAAAAAATTACCACAAATGTGTGTTGTTTTGAGAATAAATAATATACACAGTAATATTTACCTTTGACAGAGATGTCAAGATCTGGAGTTCTCTGAGAATTATAAATACAGGAGAGGAGAGTGAGCAAATCAGTAAAATATGTTATTACATTAGGCGAGATGGGGAATCATTTTGAGATTATCAGAAATAAGTGCACCCTTAGGCTGTACTTGGAAAAGGCATGATTAATGAACACATACAGCAGAGCAATCATTTAGAAATGTGATTGAAGTTTAATTTTTAATCACATACATCCTAAAGCAAACAGAGATTAAAAAACTGGCAAGACTAAGACAAACGCAGTAATGATAGTTCAGATAAACTTGATGGAATCAGCTATTTATATATGGGAATTAAACCTGCCAGTTTTTTTTTATAGAAAAGGCTGCACTAATTCATCAGTAAATCAAAATAGCAAAGTTGTTTTTTTAACTTTTAATATGCTGGGGGGGTTTTGTGTAACATAAGCATATGGGACCATATTCACAGGTAAGAATGAGATAGGTGTGGCCTATCCGCACCTAACTCACCCATCTATCCCGCAACCTGCCCATGTTTTTAGGAGCCTAATGGCAATTAAGAGTGACACAGTGCTTCCTTAAGTAACCGTGCGTATATTCATTCTTGCAAAGAAAAATACGCATGGAGATTCCTTCCTCACGCCCTCCATGGCTCATTTAAATTCCTCTTTAAAGACTGCGCGTAGTCAAGCTACGTACCTTAGTGGTACGTAGCTTGCGTAATTAACCTACTACACATGCGGTAAATAGATTATTAATACCGTCCATGAAGAATACATACATTTCTATACAAAGTGATTGCTGGCACAATAAAGCTGAAGAGATAGATTTGATAGATAGAAATGTGAAGATAATTGTCCTTTTGGAGATCTGTGTGTTACCTGGACAAATTTGGAGTCTAGGGGATTACATATGGTAGGAATTACAAAAGAGAAAGGGGTAGATATTAAGGCAGGACTTCTAGAATGAAAGTATGTGGGGTATTCAGAGATCTGTTTTTCCGGGCAGTTCCGTGCGTATTTTTAGGTACGTTTCAACTGCGCATGCGTAGTATCTTTATTTACGCAACTGATGTTGATGATACGTGCGGAAGTGCCTTACGGACGGACCCGTGAATCGCACGTGGATACATACGTCCGGATATGCGACGAAAAAATACACACGGGAGAATTCAAATAAAAGTGGGCGGGGGAGGCATTTAAATGAAGGAAAGTGGGCACGATTATCAAGATACGCACAGATGGAGGACATATACTCACAGAACTCCACACAGAAAGTTACAGCTGGTCTATGGAGGCGTTAGTCTCAGAGAACACGGATTAGCAAGGAGAGTGACTGGGGTTTTGGTGGGTGTTCCTTTCTCCGTCCGTGCATATATTTGCGGACCGATCGGGACACGGATCTCTGAATACGGCCCATATACACTATATGAACTTATGTATTTGGCCACACCTGTTAAGTATTGAATTCTGGTGTTTCAATCAGACTCGTTGCCACAGGTGTATAAAATCAAGCACCTTGCCATGTAGTCTCCATTTACAAACATGTGATACAAAATGAGTTATTCTGAAGAGCTCAGTGACTTCAATCGTAGTACTGTGATAGGAAGCCACCTTCCCAATAAGATGGATTGTGAAATTTCATCCCTGCTGGATATGCCACGATCAACAGCCGCGGAGCGGAAGACCACGTAAAATCACAGAGCAGGCTCAATGACTACTAAGGCACATGGGGCCTGATCCAGACTGAACCAGATCGTTTTACATATGCAAGCGTACCTAAGTTATGCACTACTAAGGTTAATTTCCCCCCCCCCCCCGGAACCCCCGTCTTACATATGTAACTTAGCTGACTTAGGTGCTCAGAACCCTACCTTAACTTTTGCTGCGCATGCGTAATGCCTTGTTGCAAGTGCCTAACCCAGCCCATACTGTATAATTTTAATGCCTCCCTCCGCCCACAATGTGTATATTCAGCTCTGCTGATTCCATTGCTGAAGAGTTCCAGACTTACACTGCCATTACTGTAAGCACAGAAATTGTGCGGTGGGAGCTTAATGGCCGAGCAGTTTCATGCAAGCCTCACATCATCAAAAGATAGAAGGATACAGCGCTACAATATTTTAGATACAATAAAAAAACTAAGTTGGTAATGATGAAAATATGAAACAAAACAGCAAACCTGGATGCACATTATTTAATAATATATAAAAACTATTACAACATTAAAATATATGTCAATCAAAGTGCGCAGATAAGTCATCACTTTTCTCAAGCTTATTAGAAATAATTTCCTGGGCTGGTTGCATATGGAGTAAATAATCTCAATCCACTGATGATTAATATTCCATGTGAGATCAGCACTCTCCAATCCTTCAAACGCTCCCTTAAAACACACTTATTCAGACTAGCCTACCCTTCCTCAACCTAAGCTTACCTGCCCTCCCCATCTTCATC
>WWET01002001.1:298891-300245 GCA_011038615.1 Limnodynastes dumerilii
ACATGTATGTGTATCTATATCTATAGCAGTGTCTTATGTTTCTAAGCATATCCAGACACAACAGAAATACCTGTATTTGGTCAGTGTCTCGCACTTAATTTGTGTAAACTAATTATTACATCCTTTTGTATATGACTGTTTTCTCACCATGCACAGTCAGTGCTAAAGAACCACATAAAAGTACACAAAGGACTAAGGACATATTCTATCAAATATAATCACAGAAGAGTTTTGAAATGTCTGCTCCACTCTCTTCTTAACTGTTGAGAATCTTATGGCATTCTGACACCATGTGGTAGCTGTTAGAATAGCAATTCACTTTAAAAGTCATTCACTTTTTACTATATAAAATATACAAAATTTCTACTATATTCTCTATATTTTTTCTGTAATGTTCTATGTAGGTTTACATATTCATTAAATTGTTCTATTAGGAAAGTCAGAAAAAAACAAATGCACACAAATAAGCGAGATCCCCATTAAACAGTCTAGGAGTACACCCTCTTTTGCAGCATCAGTATTGGGTGTGACAACATTAAACCAAGTACATTGAGGGTATATTATGCAGCTAACATCCTATGTCTGATTCTGCACATAAGAACAGATTGAATTGTACCTTATTCAGGCTTAAGAGCAATGGGCCAGATCCAGACCTCTGTACAAAATTGTATTTACGCTAGCCGCTGTCGTAAAATCGCCTTTTTGTATGTACTGCGCAAGCGCACCAGGTGTTATGCTATGTAACTCTGATCGTACGTATTTTCAGTGTAAATACGAACGAAGGGGCGGGTCGTCCATACGACACCCGTAAATGCGCTTTGTAGGCGGAGGGAGGCATTTAAATTGTACAGTATGGGCTGGGTTAGGCCGTTACGTGCGACAATCCATTACGTACGAGAGTACTTACGCTTGGAAAAGTTAGGTAGGGTTTGGGACTCGTAAATCAAGTAAATTACGTACGACCGAGGGGAGTGCATAGTACTTACAATAGCATAAATATGCTACGAGATAGTACATAAACAGAACTTAGGTCTGGATCTGGCTCAATGACACTTCCAACAGCGGGGCTATGTTGTACCATCTATTGATATTACAATGTACTGTACAGGTGAGCTGGCCCTCTGCATACCAATCCGGACTTCAAACCCACCACAAGTTTTATGCTCACAGGAATCAGCTGAGCAATCGCATGGATGCTTGGATATCAAGGCCTGTGATTGCAAATGACTTCCTATTTGTTAATCTCACAACAGTTTGCAAATGAATCTGGAAGTTAGAATCCATTCCTAAACTATTACCTTCATTACACCGCTTTAAATTAATAGACACCACTGTAATATTCACACACAAATCA
>WWET01002002.1:20330-33229 GCA_011038615.1 Limnodynastes dumerilii
TATCTATCTATCTATCTATCTATCTATCTATCTATCTATCTATCTATCCTGATAGCTTTACTATCACACTGTTATTTAGACTTGGGATAGGAAACATCACCTCTCAACTCTAATACTGTTTGCAACAGATGAAATATGACTCCCCTGCAATCACCATGGTTTAGCCCAGGAGTAACTAATTTCAAGCACTTACTTAAGTCTGGAACCAGCTCGATGTTTGAATATTATTAGTCACTAGTATTTCATTTCCTAATAGAGCCATTAAAATATTCTAACAATTGCAGCTCATTAGTGAGTTGTAGGGAAGTGATGCTCAGCTGTTATGTCTGACGGGAGCTCCACTTTCCCAGACTAGTAAATGTTACTCAGAATAGCCCGGTAAACATTCTCCGCAGCCAGTGACTAATAATCAGTGCATGAAGTGTGTCCGCTCACTACTGAGAATATACTATATAAAGCCTCGGACCCTGCATGCATCAGCTATATCAGTATTTACTAAACTCACTCCTCAGGAACCTATAACAGGCCATGAAAATAAGAGGAAATCAGGTGGAAAGTTACAACTAGGCCAAACTATGATAAATTCAGGGGGAGTGAATGTTCATGGTTCACTCCCCCTGAAATTCTAATTCATGGTTGCCAACTTTTGCACATATGCTATCAAAGAGTTGTGTCCTGAACCACCAAAAGGGGGTGTGTCCTGTATCACCAAAAGGGTGTGTCCTGTGAATTGCTCCACCCATGTGGCATGTCTAGTGCTACCAGGAAAACTATTTCTCAATAAAAATGGCGGTATCAGTATTTATTGATGGTTACATTGTCAGTGAATAAATACTCAGTATTATTGTGGAGACTGTGAATAGGAGATCCGCTGACTTCTTTATCTTTATAGAAAAAATAAAAGTAGGTGACGCTGCAGCTGATTCACAAGAGACCAAAGTGTATTTGTCATTTCTTTCTTCATTATGGAAGCCATTTTGTCTTAGATAACCGTCAGTCTTTGATTACATCTTGGCCTAATGAAAATGGCCGTCACAATAGGCCTCAATGCAGGGAAATAGGAGACCATTTCTAAATTCTGTCATCAAACCACAATGACTTCTAGAACTAAATCCGCATCAGGGAGATTGCCAAATATTTCAGGGAGTCACAGAGATTACCTGCTTTTTAGGGAGTCAGGGTGATCACTTACTCTTCAGTTAGTCTCCCTAGTATTCAGGGAGACCTGACAACTATGATGTCATGTAGAGATAATACTGTACTTTTGCTTACTGTATACAGACACTGACAAGCTTTACTTTTACACAGTTATTGATACTTGGGTTAGGCGACATCACCTCTCAACTCTAATAATTACTATTTGCAACAGATTGAATTTGCATCACCCTGCAATTCAACATGGTTTTGTCCAGGTGTAACTTTCCACTCTGGATCTGGTCTGAAATTGAACCTCACTTGTGTCATCATTGGGGGGAAGAATATAAGTGTGATCACTTCATTTTCCTGTGATAATGGTCGCCCGCTTTCTTTTGAAAATGGCCTTTTTTGCATGAAATTAAAGTTTTTCATTCAAAAAGCTCTAATTGCTATTAACTGTAAATGTCTTCGAAGGCCCGTTCTTCTGAATGCAGCCTGGCAAATCATGGCATTTACATATTATTGTTATCTTAAACCATCCATGGCCGCTCACCCCACTCCAACCTCCCTCTAATAACTCTGCCCCTTGTCCACACAAACACAAAACAAATGAATTTTTAGAGTTGCACTAAGACACTGAACTCTAATTATGTCTGCATATTTGAAATACTGCTGTGTAACAGGTGCATATTTCTCAGTCATCATAAACTTACACAAACTGTATACTTAGAGGGTCATACCTGTTATTACAAGTCTATGTTCTCATTGCATGAATATGAATAACAGAACTTGTACACAGACAATCTATGTTTCTTTTCCTTCTCATATCCATCAGTCCCTGTCACTGATATTTCATGTCTATTTTTTTGTCGAGGTGATGTCATGTTGGCTTTGTTTTCTCATGCTTTGTTTGTGTTTAAAGAGATCTATTATCCACAGTATGATAGATAGATGGATAGAGAGATATAGAGATAAATGGATAGCTATAGAGACAGACAGACAGACAGACAGATATAGATATTAGATACGAGAGAGAGAGAGATCGAGAGAGAGACGAGAGAGAGACGAGAGAGAGACGAGAGAGAGACGAGAGAGACGAGAGAGAGAGACGAGAGAGAGACGAGAGAGAGACGAGAGAGAGACGAGAGAGAGACGAGAGAGAGACGAGAGAGAGACGAGAGAGAGACGAGAAGATTGCTATCACCTGACCTGTGTCTGATGTTACATTGATGTTGTGATTATCACGGTTGGTTTATGCATTAGTTCAGGGCATTAGACTGAGAAGATGATTTTCCAGGGCTCTCAGTGGCCGTTCAGGGTAGACGTGTTCCTCTGCATTCTCCTATCTAATGACCAGTTAATTAGGTGGAATGATAATGGATTTTACTTAGTAACTTGCATCAGAAATTAAGACGTTCATTTTTATCATATGACGCCCACTGATGCAGTGGGATTAGTTTCACTAGTTTGTGTAGTAAAAAGATTTCAAAACTTGCTAGAATGTTAGTTTGAGTAGACAGGTCCTATATAGAGCCCCATAATAATAATAATAATAATAATTGTCCCAGTGATGTCATTTGGGCTTTGTATGTTAATGCTTTATTTGTGTATAGATAGATAGATAGATAGATAGATAGATAGATAGATAGATAGATAGATAGATAGAATAGATAGATAGATAGATAGATAGATAGATAGATAGATAGATAGATAGATAGATGAATGTGAATGAATGTGGTGAATGCACGGCAAAGAAAGTAATATGCACAATAAGGTAAAGGTTTACCAAAAGCCAGCATTTAATGAGCAATAAAAAACTATACAGGGTTAATGAGTTTCAAAAAACGTAGTTTTATTCTATTGGTAAAAAAAAAAACATATAATATAGGGAGAGAAAAATACCTCAGAACAAAGAGAAAAAGAAAGAAAAAAATTGTATGAACAGGCTAAGAACTGACCAGGGTCAATCCTATGGTGTTGAAGGCGGGACAACAGGTAATGCTATAATGTGGCTATCATCAATATCAATATACATCAATATAGTTCAAAAAGTGACCAGAAACATTTCCAAAAGGCAGCCAAATGCACAAAAAAATATTGAAGTTCCTGAAAATCACAGTGGGCAAGTTCAGCAAAAAGACCTTACATGTCCCGTCTAGAGGAGAGAGTTCCCGACAGCTGTTTCGGTGTGCAGCGGTACACCATCATCAGGGGAGTCCAACTAAAGTAAATAGGCTGCAACCGGCATCACATCCACACAGCAGTTAAATAGTAGCCACAGCCAATAGCACAGCAGCCTGTACATAGACCGGCCTGTCACTGTAAACGCGACTCTCCTGGAACGGACAGCCGCTCATCTGTACTGAGGTTGCAAGGCAACCTAGATCAACAAAGCTGCGGGCCGTTTGTACATGAAGCAATAGTTGAATGGGAGAGAAGGGAGGCAACAAAGTGTAAATGATCAAAGTCACAGATAGGCTTGGTGGAGGCAGATGGCTCACTGTAATTCATAAAGGAGGTAAAGGCATTGACATAAGGCAACATAAACAAAATGGATGCACGGCGGCACCTAGCAGCATGGTGCACGGAGGCCAGGCTGTACTGTGACACATCTGGGGGCAGAGTGGGCAGTGGGAGATAGCACACTGCACTTCATAAAATACATTGAAGCATACGATAAATCTGTCCCACAGACCAGGGGCGTATTAAGAAATGAGGGGGCCCTTGTGCAGGATTTGTACATTCCCCCCCAGACAGGACTGCCCCGATTTGCGGACTTCAAAAAAATGGGTGGGGCCTAACTGTGTGGTAAGCCCCACCCCTTTTTAGGGAAGGGAAAGCTGATTCAGCATCTATTTTTGCCCTCCGGAAGAACTTAGAGGGAAGAAATAGATGCCAAATGGCCCCCTTTCCCCTGCCACCCCTGGGTGCAGGATGTATGCCACAGGGCCCCTTGGTCTGAGGGGCCTGTGTGAACTGCACACCCTGCACCCATTGTAGATACACCTATGCCTGACTCCCTGAAGAGTGGGTGATATCCCTGACTCCCTGAAGAGTGGGTGATATCCCTGACTCCCTGAAGAGTGGGTGATATCCCTGACTCCCTGAAGAGTGGGTGATATCCCTGACTCCCTGAAGAGTGGGTGATATCCCTGACTCCCTGAAGAGTGGGTGATATCCCTGACTCCCTGAAGAGTGGGTGATATCCCTGACTCCCTGAAGAGTGGGTGATATCCCTGACTCCCTGAAGAGTGGGTGATCCCCCTGACTCCCTGAAGAGTGGGTGATCCCCCTGACTCCCTGTGCGGCCTGAGGTTTGGGAAGTGTGCAAAAGCAACAGATTCCTTGGACCCATTATAGATACGCCTAGGCCACAGGCTGTGTGCGCGGTGGCATGCAGAACAACAAGGTGGACAGCGGCAAGCCCTAAACTGTATCACAGTATAAGGACAGAAGTAAGCCCTAAAGAGTATCACAGCATAATGACAGAGTAGCAGACCAGGCAGTATGCAGAATTCATCCCAATGTCAACTCAAAGTGGCAATACACCCGTTCAAAACAGCAGTATTTGGACTAATAAAAATGAAACCAATTGCAAAGATAGGTAGTTACAGCCTAGACAGGGGAATCAGTAGGCATTAGTGCGTACTGGCACATTATTGCCAAACACATGCTAGAGTCCTTTATGCTGTCTGAGGAATCTGGGTGAGAGAATAGCAGGGATCCCCAAACGGGCCATGTTTTGTAGGTCTCGCTGCATAACCTGTGGAGCTTTCAAAATGTAACTGTCAGTCATGAGCCCACCTCCAGCAGGGAGATTTAAAAAACATGGACCGGCAGTGGTCCTTGAGGACAGGGTTGGGGACCCCTGGAATAGAGCATTAGTACACTGCGGTACTGGAGCTGGGCTGCAAGATAATTAATGAGGGGATGACTGCACCATATCTAGAACAGAGGTCTGGCGCACAGCGGCACCCAATGAAGGCCATAGCGGTGCAGAATCAGAAATGGCTAAGCTTACTTCCGCCACAGTGGCATGTAACAATATCAATGCCTAAACCACAACACAACATAAAATGAACTGGATACATCACAACCCCATTTTCCACAACAGCACTCGTGATGCCCAAGCAATAACGAAGCCTAGATCAGGGCCCACACCAACAGCATGTGTTGGGCCAAAGAATAGCTCCACAGATGGGTGTGCCAAATGTATGTCAGCATAGCACAATGGGTTAACATAATGTAGGATCATCCTTGAATATGAAAACTTGTGGAAAGATGGTAGACAGCTGGAGTGGGCACGGCGGCCCTGGTATCCAGCACTCTCATCATAGTACAAGGCATATGGTGTGAGCAATCTAGACCAAGACAATTGTAAATGATCAAATATCAATAAATAATACACAGAGGTAGGACATAGAAGTCCCAAATTGTACATGAAAATGAAAGCGTGCTATTAAAGATAGCAAGTCAGATTAAGTTCCTCGTTGAGACCCATGTGGTGATAGGGTGTTGAAGAGAAAATTAGTCTTGATTCTTTACGGAGCAGGATTTTATCCCTGCTGCCGCCCCTCCTTACATGTGCCGCTGCCGTACAGCGGAGGTCCCGCAGGTGATGGTTAAGTTCAACAAAGTGTCTTGCTACTGACGGGGTTTGACTGTCCATTGCCATTTTGGCTTTTTTAATGGGAGAGCGGTGTAGGGCCATACGTTCCTTTAGCATGCAGGTGGTCTTACCCACATAGAGTTTTGGACAAGGACACTGGATGACGTATACTACGAAATCTAGTGTCACAGCAAAGTCTGTGCTGTATCTTGAATTTAATATCCATCAAGGGATGTGTAAATGTGTCCTCTGTGATGAGGTATTGGCAGTTCACACAACCTCTGCATCTAAAAACTGCTGGTCGCAGGGTGAGCCAGTTAGAGGAGGGTTTGGATACAATGGGGTAGATCCAGAACTCCGCTTGCAATTCGTTTACTCGTGTAGCGTATTTATGCGTGCGTACCTTCTATACACTCCCCTTGGCACACTCCTTGAATGTACGTATTTTGTCCGAGATCCGCTTTCCAAACCCTACCTTAACTTTTGCCCACGTAACCGATGTCATCCGCTCACGTACATATGGGCAACACGTATTTACGCAGCTAAGCACACCCATACTGTACACTTTAAATACAAACCCCCGCCTACATAGCGTATTTCAGACGAATTCTTGACTCTCGTGACACATACGTGATGGCCCATACGTTCACATTTACGCTACGTTACAAAGCGTATTTTCTATGGTGCACATGCGCAGTACTTACCAAAACGCGATTTTATGTGTCCGCCACGCGGAAATTCGCTCACAAGCATTGTTCTGGATCTGGCCCAATGTCATTTTTAACCAGTCTGTCTTTAAGGTTGTGACTCCTTTTGTAGCTCACCATAGGCGGAGTCTGTAACAGATTGCCTATTTTAGGGTCTGAGGACAGAATGTGCCAATGCTGGTTGATGGCACTCCTCATGGCTCCTGAGATTGTAGAAAAAGTAGTGCAGAAAACCATTTTTCTGTCAGATGTCGATTTGGTAGAGCTGGTCAGTGCTTATTGTGTGTTCAGGGCAAGGCATCTTGAAATGGCCAAATTAACTTTCTTTGTTTTGTAGCCCCTCTCGATGAAGCAATTGCCCATGTCACAGAGTCCCGACTCAAGGGTGGCAGGGTCAGAAGTGATGCGTGCCACCCATAATATCTGGGAAAAAGGTAATCCTGACTTCAGGGGTCTAGGGTAGAAGCTCTAAGTTCTGAGGAAGGTATTTCTGTCTGATGTAACATCCAGGAAACTGATTTGGTGTTTGTCCTGTATCAAAATAAACCTGATGGTAGTGTGCAGGGTATTGAGATGCTCAATGAAGGAATTTAAGGCTATAGGAGTACCGGACCATAAAAAGAAAAGGTCACCTATGTATCTGACATAGAATGTGATGAACCGGGAGTATTCGGAGTTGTTCAATAGGTAATTGATTTCATATTGATACACGTAGATATTGGCATAGGATGGGGTCATATTTGACCCCATCGCTGTGCCCTGCAGTTGTAAGAATAAACTGTACTGAAAAAGGAAAATATTGCGTTTAAGCACAAAGTTCATTAATGCTAGCAAGAAGTCAATCGGTGGACCTTCATATAAGTCACTGTTGCTGATCATGGATCTTACTGCACTTACACCCTCATCATGCGGAATGTAGGTGTACAGACTGCTTACCTCTAAGGTTACCATTATGGAGTTAACAGTTAAATGATCCATGTCCTTTAGTCGATTTAGGAAGTGAGTTGTATCCTTAATAAAACTTTCCGTGCCCTGTACAATGGGCTGCAGAAAGAAGTCGATGTACTGGAAAAGTGGCCGCCCCAATGAGCCTCGGGGGGAAATTATAGGTCTTCTCTGGGGGTTGACAAGTATTTTGTGGATCTTGGGTAGAACGTAAATGATTGGAGCCACCGGTTGGTCCTGAAAATGGAAGGTTTCAGCAGTAATCACATTGTTATCAATAGCTTGTTGGATCAAAGAGTCAATTTTCTTTTTATACTCCGTTAAATGGAAGTTCAAAATAGCAGGTAGTATCCGCTAATTGACGCATCACTTTTGTTATGTAGTTTTGTTTGAGTAGTACTATTGCCCTGCCCTTGTCTGCAGGGTGGATGATGAGAGACTCGTTGCTCTGGAGGGATTTGAAGCCAGTTTTTCTTCCTTAGTCAGGTTGGAATAGTGGATGTATCCACTGTTCCAGGTGCGTAGTACATCCCTCTGTACTAGTCTAGTGAAGGTATCTATAGAGGCATCAGTAACTTGGGGGTCAAAAGAACAGTGTACCTGTCGATGGAGCTCAACCTCAAACTCAAATTTGTCATGGATATGGGTCTCTATGAAGTGTAAAACTTTGTTGCGGACTTCCATTTCCGAGGCAGAAGGGTTGTAGGAGGACAAATTGTATACTACTGTCTCTTTCGCGTGTCCTGTTTTGTTACAGTGTTTGTGCTTCCTTCCATCCCTCTTGCTGCGTTTTTTTGAACCTTGCTTCGGGTTCCAATTGTGTCCCTTAAAAAAGGCACTCTGCGATCTTTGTCTCTGGTTGAATCTTCAGAGTCACTCTGAGAGGTAAGGGAATCCAGGTTTGTGTATGAGCAGTCTGCTGTTTTCTGTAGCCGGGTCTGGATCTAGGAGTGTAGGTGTTATGCAACCATCTGTAGACCCTTTTCTCCCTATAATCTTCTTTAACCATGCTGTATTTTTGCTTTTTGAAGATTAGTATTTCCTTCTCTAATTTTGAGATTGATTCAACCAATTTTGTTGTCCAATCAATTGTGGTGTCACTCTGTAGGGTTTGTTGTCCCTTAGTTTCAACGCTAGTTATTTCCTGTTGGATATTGCAATGTTGGTGTTGACCTTATCTATAACCAAGACCATTAGGTCTAGTGAACATTGACTTAAGATTTGGCACCACTGTGCACAGAAGTATTTGTCTCCACGTCCTATTGTTGGCTGGTTAGGTATTCTGAATCCGCAGGGGATAAGATGTTATTTGTGGTATTGGGACTGAGTCAAACCGTGCAGTCTGAGTTCAATAGCGCGTTTTTTAATTTTGAAAGGTCTTGAAAAATGTAATTGGGGATGTTGGTGTCAAATGAATACGTGAGATTTCCTCATCTGTGTAACATTTGGTGCACGTCCGAGGTATCAGTAGACATAGTCTCAATAATAGATAGATAGATAGATAATAATAATAATAATAATAACAACAACAACAACAATAATAATAGTAAGTCAGGGAGGTCAACCACTCTTCAAGGAGTCAGGGAGATCACCCACTCTTTAGGGAGTCAGTGAGGTCATCTACTCTTTAGGGAGATCACCCTCTCTTTAGGGAGTCAAGAAAGTCACCTACTCTTCAGGGAGTCAGGGAGATCACCCCCTCTTTAGGGAGTCAGTGAAGTCACCCACTCTTTAGGGAGGTCATCCACTCTTCAGGGATACAAGGAGATCACTCGCTCACCACAGAGATCAACTGCTCTTCAGGGAGACTCCCTGATATTTACGTAGAGTTGGCAACAATGGGTTAAAATAATCTGAGGTGAGAAAAAGGGGCTAGGGAGATTAGAACCCCTGGTATTGTCACAAACTTGTTGGGAACAGGTCATGACTGTGAGATTGTGTGGCCACAAAATGGTACTTAAGCAGTAACTGAGATTAAAGAGCAGTCATTAAAATTTACGATATTATTTACAAAGTGCTGCCAAGTCTTACTTATCCATCATTAATGAGCTATTAAAGTACTCCAGAGTTTAGTAGAAGGACCATTTAGCATCAATTTGTTAAAGAAGATATTTTAGTAATTATTTTCCAACAGTAGCTCAGTTATATTACAGGTTCCGGCTCCAATAAAAAGTGAAACGTAAACTTTTCTGAGATGTGAAAGGAAATGATGCTGCATTATAGGCAGGGCCGGATTAAGGGCCAGATGGACCTGTGTCTTTAAGGGTCCATTGGAGTGCACCTGACCAGTCATGTGTTAGTGTGACCAGTATGGAACAAGCAGCATATGCTTACTAACATGCCTTAGCTCCCTGAAGGCTCACGAGGCACATCTGCACTCCACAATGGCTGATGGGAGGAGTCGCTTCAGTAGGGCATGCGCTACGGCTCCAAAATTGGCCATTTTACATAATAATGACACCAAAGATCTGATCAATAGCAGAGCAGCGAGCACAGTGCATGGAACAACAAGCAGGATGCAGCAGTTAAAAGCCATGCAGCCTTCTAGACAATAATTCAGAATAATCTGAATGTATTTTAACAGATGGGTTCCATTATGTATGTCAACCTTGACACACCGCCCATGGTTAAAATACAGGTCATTGTGGATGCTGTAACTCCTTACTGCCCTGCCCATTGTCTATGTGTTCCACCAGACAGTCATTCACATACCAGTCCTGATCTATACAAATACAGTAGGGTATAGAAATGTTTTATGCCACAATAAAAGGGTAGTAATGATTTCTATTATTTCCACAGAGCCCTTGAGTGAGATACTTAGCCATGGGCGACTGGACCTTTCTGGGAGAATTCTTGGAGGAAGTACAGAAACATTCCACGGTGATAGGCAAAGTATGGCTGACCATCCTATTCATCTTCCGAATGTTGGTACTGGGCACTGCAGCAGAATCCTCCTGGGGAGATGAACAATCAGACTTTATGTGCGACACTACCCAACCTGGTTGTGAGAACGTCTGCTACGACAAAGCGTTCCCCATCTCCCACATCCGATTTTGGGTTCTTCAGATCATTTTTGTGTCCACCCCATCTCTTCTCTACATGGGACACGCCATGCACGCCGTCCGGGTAGAGGAAAAAAAGAAATTCAGGGAGGAGGAGATGAAGTCCAAGGAGGATATGGTGGAAGACTCAACTTTCCACCAACAAAAATACCCAACCGAAAAACTAGAACTTCCATATAGGGATGAGGTGAGCGGGAAAATCCGGCTTCAAGGAAGTCTTCTAAACACCTACGTGTGTAGTATACTCATCCGGACTGTCATGGAGGTAGCCTTTATTGTTGGGCAATATATGCTCTACGGGATCTTTTTGGAAACCCTCTACATATGCAAAAGGAGTCCTTGTCCGCATCCCGTAAACTGTTACGTGTCGAGGCCAACAGAGAAGAACGTTTTCATTGTGTTCATGTTGGCCGTGGCTGTTCTCTCCCTGTTACTCAGCCTCATTGAGTTGTATTACTTGTCATGGAAAAAACTAAAGCAAAAAATATCCAAGACGTCAACGAACCGTACAACTGCGGTGCGGGTGGCTACGATAGAGCCTGGACACCGATCGCGGAGCTGCACACCCCCTCCTGATTTTAACCAATGCTTGAACAGTAACAAGAGTAAGTTCGGCAGCCCTTTCAATGACTCTTTGGCATCTCAACAGAACACGGCCAACTTTGCCACCGAAATGGTCAAAAGCGAAGATGACCTTGGACAAGGACAATTCATCCACATAAACTATGCACAAAGCGCTCCAGCGGGCAACAACTCTGCGCCACACCAGATGCCCAATGGCTACTACCATAACGGCCGGCGATTGAGTAAGACCAGTCGCACCAGCAGCAAAGCTCGTTCAGATGACCTGGCCGTGTGATCTCCATGAGGTCGTCAAGATTTCTTTCCAATCATTTCGTATTTATATAGTAATAGACTATCAGTTCCTGGATGTGTTCATAAGAATCCATTTTTTTTTACTGTCATTTCTACCTTAAAATGTTGTGTTGAACAGCAATAAAGACAATCTTCAATACGCATTTGGCTTATTTTTCTAGGACACTGTAAAGCAGCTAACAAAAGCTTGATTATAGGTCATAGAAATAGATTTTTAATTTCAATAGACATTAAATGGTATAAAACATGTGTTATTGGATTTTATGTGGTGACAGTGGATCAGATCGAGCCTTTCGTGTAGACGATGGAAGGCCACTTCCCTTACCTTCCCTGACTCCTAACTTTAAACTTCTGCTCTGTCCTCCCCTAAAACAGTGATGGCATGGGGGTCTGCATAGTATAGAGGGCGCTTAGCAAGTCACTGTACTATTTCGATGCCTGCTTCCTGTTCATTACCGTAAGCGCTGTTCTCCAGAACTGAACACAGTATTCTAGGTGAGGTCGTACCAACGATCTATAAAGTGGCATTACAACTTACAATGCCTCGTGTTCTAATACAGCTCTTCCTTTGAATATTGCCACCTCCTGTACCTGGTTATACTCCTTGATATATGTGAAATTATGTGAATTTGATGTTATCATACCCCCCTGGCCTTTCTCTGCTCCAAGCTATACATGTTACTTCCTCTAGTTTTTCTTTGTATGCTGTGTGACACAGGCCATGTGCCATATTAGTTGCTCTTCCTTGGCCTCCAGAACTGAACGCAGTATTCTAGGTGAGGTTGTACCAATGACCTATAAAGGGGCATCACTACGTCTCTCTTTCTGCTACTAATTCCTCTCCCTATACAACCAAGCATCTGACTTGCCTTTCTCATTGCTTTGTTACATTGCTTGGCTACCTTTAAGTCACATGAAATAATGACTCCAAGATCTCTTTCCTCTCCAGTAACTTCTAATGCAGTGCAGTTAATGATATATTGAGCATTTGGGTTTTTTGAGTGCATGATTTAAAATTTTTTGGCATTAACCTGCAGTTGTCACACTCAGAACCAAGATATTTTTGTTAATTTTGCTCTTTGTGGATAAAAGAAGCTCTCCTTATTGTTCACTCCCCTCACACAGATGCCATTCCCATACCCTGGACCCTACCTTAAGTATTAAACACATCCGCCTCACATAAAATAGGTCTGGTGCATAATGGAGAGTGGTACATAAGTGGTTAACCAAGTCTTTACTGTATGATTTAAATACCCCAACCCCCACCCACCACGGTGTACACATGATGGCTCGTCACACACTGCCATCAGAAAAGCTTAAAACACAGAACTCAGAATTGTTTATAATACGATTCCGATATGCAACCTGATAGAAACGGCAGATAAGAGCCACATGTTCCATCCAGTCTGCCTAGTTGTTTTTTTTTAAACTATACTGACCCTATTTACCCTCAATTTAGTTTGAGATTTAGGATATCCTTATATTTATCCCAAGCATGTTTACACTGTTCTACTGTGTTACCTCAACCACCTCAGATGGGAGAATATTCCACTTATCTATCAC
>WWET01002002.1:56087-70957 GCA_011038615.1 Limnodynastes dumerilii
CTTATCGCATATTTGTACAAATATGCGTAACGAACATTTCTGTGTTTTATTTTACAGATAGAACAGTAGAGTTTGTTACTGGTTTATGGCAGTGTGCTGGGGCTATTTTATCATTTTGTTCCTGTGGCAAGCAGATTAACCCCTGCCTTTCATGCACCTGTTTACATTTACCTATAAATTGATTGAGCAGCTTCCATTCTGTGTTTGTACTGTTTGTGGGCATGTCTGGGAGCAGCAGCTGTGAGGGGGAGCTGTTCCACAGCAGCCATTTTGGAGACCTTAAGGGGTGTCTCCTGAGGTAAGTTGGCTCTCAATTTATAAACATATATATGGGACCCAATACTGGGACTCTCATTGTTAGAGGTAGGACCACCATATACAGAGAGGCCTTGACGGTGGCTGGTGGCTTATCATATATTTCTGCAAATATGTGTAACGGACATTTCTGTGTTTTATTTTACAGATTTCTGTGGCTAGCAGATTACCCCCCTGCCTTTCATGCACCTGTTTAACATTTACCTATAAATTGATTGAGCAACTTCCATTCTGTTTTTTATTTATTTAGCAGCCAGTTAACCTACCAGCATGTATATGGAGTGCGGGAGGAAACCGGAGCACCCAGAGGAAACCCACACAGATACAGGGAGAACATACAAACGCCACACATATAAGACCTAGTCCGGAAATCAAACTCATGACCTCAGTGCTGTGAGACACAAGTGATACTCACTGAACCACCACATGAAATTCACATGTACAGAACCCTAACTTAACTTCTTTGCGTCTGTCCAAACACAAACCCCCGGCACTTCATTTGCATGCCTACCTTAGCCTGTCTGGCATGGATTGAGCATGTGGAATTGGAGTGCGACCCACCCTAGTCTACAGAACTGAGTTTCGTACGATTGAAGATTCGTAGTGTAACATCTGCCATTCGCGTGCACAGATATTACTTATTAGGGGACTTCTGCAAGAGGCTTGTGTAAGTCCCCTAATGTTTTTAAATGAGCACTAGACCCATCAGGAATGTATTCGATCCATGCTCCTCCATATCTTGGAAAAAGGAGAAGGGAGGACGAGTATTTTTGCTTCTTTGGGCCTTGAATAACCCTAGAGATGACACGTCTTCCTTCCTAATGGCCTCTTGGTATGAACGGCGTCCTAGGACGTTCCAAGGAATTGGCAGAGAACTTGAATCGTTGTCTTTCTGTAAGTTACCTCCTGTAGCTCCGACAGATAAAAATTCCTAACACACCCAGGAATAAGCCCTGAGTCAGCGAGGCGTAATCTAGCGGCATTTCAGCCGCTATGTGATACAATCCTAACACTTTGCAGGGCCGTCACCTCGGACTCTAGAAATATTTGCATAATGTCACCTCTTGCCCTGTCTAAGCCTCCCGCATCTCTCTAAATATTGCAAACGGAACAGCTGCAGAATCAGCGCAATGTCCCCATACGTGTGGACAGACAATGACTAGAGCTGGGAGATTCCATTCACCGGCAGCCGACATGCTCCAGATTATGAAGCCTTGATGAGGACGATCGGAGACTTATATTTTGGTCTGAAAGTTAGAGATAAATATTTTCACGAATCGCCGGTCTGAAAATTCATACCCAAAATTCCAAATCTTTGTGATTTTTTGTTGAATGGAACTTTTTGCAGCAAATGTCGTTACCAATCTTGCGCAACCTTCCTTTGTCATTAGATTGACGTGGCCACAGCACAACAGACTTACGGAACATTAGGCCAGATCCAGACTTAAGGTCGTTTTACATAAGCAAGCGTGCCCAAGTTGCCCACTACTAAATATAACACCCTCCCCTCGCACTTCTCTCGCACACATGTAACTTAACTCATTTACGTGTTCAAAACCCAGCCTTAACTTTTCCTTGCGTATCTCTGGTCATATGTATCGCCGGGTCGTATGTAAGCGCCTCACCCAGCCCCTTCAGTACAATTTAAATGCCTCCCTCCGCCCACAATGCGTATAATCGGCTTGCGTAGCAATGTCACGTCCTATGGTATGGCATTACATACAAGTTACGTGCGATCAGCGTTATGATGCGTAACAGTGCTTTCCCGCCGCCAGATTTATGCATGCAGCGTGCGTAAATTAGCTGTCGATATTAAGCCAATCCAGACCTTTACGCCAAACCGAACGCATCCTGCATTCCGTGCTTGCGGATACAAATAATGTATGATGTCTACAATTCTAGATCCTGAGGCAAGAACTGCAGCCTGTGTACTAACTCCGAGGGTCCCATCCAGAGGAAGATGCAAGTCGTCATTCATTGTGCATTGCGTAGATGTGTTTATAATAGTGGGAGGAGCTGCATTGTGTGTTACGTAGATGTGTTTGTAAAAGTGGGAAGAGCTGCAGTGTGCGTTACGTAGATGTGTTTATAATAGTGGGAGGGGCTGCAGTGTGCATTACGTAGATGTGTTTATAATAGTGGGAGGGGCTGCATTCTGCATAACATAGATGTGTTTATAATAGTGGGAGGAGCTGCATTGTGCGTTACGTAGATGTGTTTGTAAAAGTGGGAGGGGCTACATTGTGCGTTACATAGATATGCTTGTAAAAGTGGGAGGAGCTGCAGTGTGCGTTACGTAGATGTGTTTGTAAAAGTGGGAGGGGCTGCATTGTGCGCTACGTAGATGTGTTTATAATAGTTGGAGGGGCTGCAGTGTGCGTTACGTAGATGTGTTTATAATAGTGGGAGGGGCTGCATTGTGCGTTACATAGATGTAGTGGGAGGAGCTGCACCTTTGGACACAAAGGCGCACAGCTCAATACGGCTTCATGCCCATGTACACTGCACAAGGGCAACGTTCTGTTTTATACTGTAATAAAAGGTTATGAATAGTTTAAACGCTTCAATAAACGGCAGTCGGCAGAGCACGGAGAGACCCTCACACATCATCCAGCCGGGAACCTTAATGAAAGAATGACACAGAGACATTTGCTGCACATGGTTTATTAAACTGGAGCCAAATTAGAATTGATGACTATATTCATTTGTCATCCAGGAGTGAATAGGTGACCCAAATAGCAGGTAGGGGGGTTCAGCACGTTCCCCTCAGCAAACCATCATAGGTCAACTCGGTCTTCCAGCAAGAACACTCAATCCCGTTCATAACTGCTCAACCAGCACCTGGAAGATGGCAGACCCTAAGGACCCAACAGTGTCCTCACATCAATCCCGGGTTGTGATTGTTGCCAGACCAGTTCCCCCCTTTTCCCCCAAATTCCTCCCATGCTCCAACACCCCCTTTTTGCTGCCCCCCCCCCACTCAGAGGCGGAACTAGCGAGTTGTGGGCCCAGGTGCAAAAATTTGCTTTGGTTCTGATGACATCGCAGGTAACCCGGTGGGGAGCATCGGCGGTGCAGTGATGACGGCTGTGGGCCCTTGTATCAGCATGGGCCCCGGTGCCACAGCACCTGTTACACCAATGGTAGTTCTGCCCCTGCCCCCAGTGCTACCGCCCAGCCATGCAGTGTCTGTAGAGGAAAAAGGTCAAAGCAAAGATTAAACATAAAGGGTCGCGTTCACAGATCCGTTTTCACGTAAAGTTGCGTGCGTATTTTTAGGTACGTTTTAACTGCGCATGCATAGTAACTTTATTTATGTATGTAATGTAGAATATACACACATAAGTGCTTTAGGCACGGACATGTGAATCGCATTTGGGGACATACAGTATGTTCAGAAAAGTTACGTGAAAGAAGGTGGGGGAAGGCATTTAAATGAGTCTTTGAGGGCGCGGTTACATAGAATCACACATACGGCATACATATACGCACGTATATACACACGTAAAGTTAGAGGTGGTCTATGGAGGCGTAAGCCTACGATTGCACGGCCGTCAGAGGGAGTGTCCGGGGTGTTGGCTTGCTAGGTGCGTGCGTATAATTGCGTACTTTTATAAAAACAGATTTGTGAATACAGTCCAAAAATCCCAAAACTCTAAAGGAGGAAGACTCAGCAAAACAGAGACTGCATGCTGTCCACTAGCCTTTAAGTAACCTCTATAATGCAAGAAATGGTGTGAGAAAGTTCAGCGCCAGTAATATTCAATACACCACTTATGCAGCCTAAGAAACTAGGATGCAACACAAAGGACCTGATTCACACTTAAGAATCTTCTTAAAATACGAACTTAAAGTCACTCCTGGGCTAAACCATGTTGATTGCAGGGGAGTCATGTTTCATCTGTTGCAAACAGTACTAGTGTAGAGAGATGATATTTCCCAGCCCAAGTCTAAATAACAGTGTGATAGTAAAGATGCTCAGTATCTGTTTTCAGTAAGCATTTCAAAGATATATGCATGCAAAGAATACAATTAACTTGACTCCCCCCCGAAAACAACATGGTTTTGCCCAGGAGTGACTTTAAGTTCTTATTTTAAGAAGATTCTTCAGTGTGAATCAGGTCCTTTAGTTTCAAGCTCCTTCGCTGGTCTTTATCCAGCCCAATATTCCTAATCTACCTTGTCTTTTCTTATTTTGTACTTAAATTTTTTTTTTTTTTTTTTTGTTCTTTATACCACTTGCTTTGGTTAATAATAAACTATAGCATGTAATTGTTTTTATTTGACTAAAACCATCCCTGCCCCCAAGAAGAGGCACAGTGGGCTTTGGAGGGTTTGAAAATGACACGGCAATGCTGCCAGAAAAAACCCGGGTACAAAATACCGGGTTTTTCAAAGGTGGTGATGTGAAAGCGGTATAATACAGCCTAAGAAACTAGGATGCAACACAAAGTAGCAAAACAGTACTTAGAAAAGATTCAGTATACAAAGACTGTACACCCCAGAATAGGCGCTAGTAGTTAAGGAAAACAAGAAATCAAACTTATGTTCAAGGAAGGAATCCAACTTTTAAGTGTAAGCACACTGTAATAATAGATAGAGCTTCTTAGTGTTTATACACTATAGCAGTAGGTATAATATATGGACAATCTTAGCTATAACATGGGTCGTTCCTTCAAAAGGAGAATAAGAGTTTTTAGCTTACAGTTAATGAACCCTCCTGGATCGATACTCAGTGTTTCTGAATGGAGGTAAACAAGAACTTGTCCAAGAAGTATAGGCAATTGGAGATCAAATGCCGATGACTTGAATACCAAGCACCGAGGATGCGGCATCCTCTGCTTGGTGCGTCTATGCACGTGTTTCCAACTGTTTAGCCGCGGGTAACAGCACGTTCAAGTCGGTACTTCAGAGGTTCTTCTGCCAGCGCGTGTAGTTCCCTGGCCTCGATATCATTCCACTGATTGACTTGAGGGGTGGATACCAGAGGTAGCGAGCAAGCGGGGGAAGAAGCAAAAGACACGGGCACCAAATAGTGCTGATCAATTTATTTGAGAATGATAAAAAAGATAAAAGACATTCTCACAATGGAGATGTAATATATAAGCATATAATATGTTAATCCTTGTACACTTTAAGTAACCTCTGTTTAGCTCCCCCCACCCCTCTAATCCACCATCCCTTTACCTAACAATACTACTCAGAACAACTAATAAACATAACTATTACCCCTGTGCCTCTGATGCTGGTGCCTGCCGTCTATGAGGGCCTTGGTTCTTTTGTGAATGAACTAAAACATTAAAATAAAATAAAACATGAAAAACTGTGTAATGTGTTTGAAGTATCACTTCCGAAGGTCTTAAATAGGTCACAGAAGGTGAGACCCCTGGACAGAGACATGACCCGTGATGGTGTAAATGTTTTGACGTAATCAGTCTTGTTTTACGTCTGTGATCGGCTGCAGATTGGATGCACTTGCTTGGCCCCGTCCTTACTGTAGTGCATACCTCCCAACATTTGAAAATTCAAAAGAGGGACAAAATTTTGCGGCCTGGTAGTGGGGGGGAACTGTTGAAGATTTTGCAACAATTTGCAACAACACACAAGTATCTCTTCAGGATACCAGTGTGTAATTACATTGGATTTTTTCCACTGCTATAACAAAAATACATTTTAAGTTGACTTCAAATAAATATATTTCGTTTATTTCAAAACCATTGTATTTATCATTTTTATGTCTAATGTGGAGCGCGGGTAGCGCAAACCTTCTATTTGTACTATTATACCAGAGGTAAGGAGTAACCTCTATAGAGCTTCCCTAAAATACTACTCTAACAAAGCAGTATAGCAGCACCACATCCAGAAAAGGACAAATCAACAGCGCGAGTAAGCCGAAATCCATTACAGTGAACGTGATATATAAACTATTTTTTTTTTGATAGATTTTATTCTAACAATTACAATAATAATAAAAAATGTAAAAAATTCTATATATTTACATAAATATATTGCCCACTGGAATAAAAAAAAAAACAGTTAACTCGCCTGCTTGGTGCTCCGCGTCTCTCTCTTTGAAGCTAAAGCCCCATACACACTACAGTTTTTTTAAACGATAATCGTTCAAAACACCAGAGAAAGGAGTGTTGTGAACAATATCGTGCACGTGTGTACGCTGATCATGCCTGATCGTTGTAAAGTACACAAAATCGCTTGATCGCATCTTTTAAAAAGTTTAATATAAATGACCAAGCCATTCAGTACTGAAAAAAGGCTCAATCGAAAATTGTTTGTAGTGTGTATGCAGCCTGATTGGCAATAAAAATGTTCTATAATGTCGTCCATCATTTAAAAAACTGTAATGTGTCTGGGGCTTTAGTCCCGGTGCATGCGCAGTGGTTTATACTTTCAGGACTTTAAATTTTCAAAGTCCCAAAGATACCCACTGTGCATGCGCCAGGACTGAACGTCTCTGGTGAAAGCCCCACAGGCTATCACGGGACCTTGCCGGAGGGGTAAGTAATAGTAAATGTGGAGGCGATGTTTCCAAGCTCGGCATGAGGTGCAGAAAGTCTGGATTACTTAAACAGTGCTCTCTGTGCTGTTATTAGTAAGTGGCGGCCTATGGCTGTTATGTTCATCCTGGAAACCTAAAAAGCATCTATTGCTGTAATGAACAGCTCCTGCAATATGACTGGTTCCTTACACTGGCGTTCCTTCCTCGCCACAGCTGCTGAAAGTTATACAGATGGAGTTGAATTTATTGAAATAGATGCTGTTTAGTTGTTGGGGTTTTGCTATTTTTTTTTTCAGTGGTTGGGATTTACTCACCAAGATTTATATCAATTTTAGCAACATTTATGATAAGATTTTTCTCATTTCTGATGTAAATAAATGTAAATGTTACCTGTTATAGGCCAGATTCAAGCATATGATTTTGAGCAAAATATTTGGATTGCTCTGCAAGTGTTGGGTGCAGAATCCTGACATCTGTGCACTGTGATCATTTCACTTATACAAACCTACAAGAGCCAATGGCTACCTTAAGTTTTCCTTTTCAGGTGGGTGTAAATGACCACACTGACTAAGAGGGAACGCCAAAATGTGAATGTAGCCCCGCCCATCCACCAGAAGTTTCTTATGTCTAGATAGCCCAGACAGCCTTCTGATTGGTTAGCACAGATTCTTACACACCATTGAGCATCTGTACCACATGGACCCATAGGGCTAGATTTACTAATCTTCGGAAAAAGGTACAGTGGAGATGTTGCTCATAGCAACCAATCAGATTCTAGCTCTCACTTTCCAATTACAAAGGGCCACCTTCAGAATTTGTGGGGCCCAGGATACACTCATGGGGCCTCACCCCCTTGTGACATCATTGGTGATGTCACATGGGCGGAGCCTCACATACCTGGGCTACCATCTGGCCAATGCGCAGGGAAATTCTACTCTGCGCACTGGCCCTATAATGATGGCGGGCCCCCATCAGCTGCGGGCCCGTTAGATGTCGGCCTTGGAAGTAAGAGTACAGTATAAGTGTCCTGATCTTCTGACCCGTGATTTAGAATTTCAAACAATACTGGTTTACTTCCAACACACCCATGAGGTGTCTGTCCAGTTTGTTTTTTAAATTTGGGATGTCCCCAATATCCCTAATGCCCAACTTTCTATTCTGTTCAGTTTTATAATCACTTTTATATTGTTAATAATAAATTCATTTAATGTCATTTAACACAATTTAATATAACTCATGCCCCTTTCCAACCAAACTCCACCCACATCTGACCTTAAAACCACACCTATGTTGCCCCAATAACATGGACACACCCAGATAGTTTATAGTTAAATACATAGACTTTTGAAAGCATAACAACAAAAAGCATGGTGGCATAGATACATAGACGTTATATTCATCAATGGATGGCACCAAAGCAGATCATGTGACCTACTGTACCTATCTGTTTTGAGCAGCTGTTCACCTGGGTGCAGAGTCTAACTGGGGGTCTGGTGTCCAATCCCAAATTTTCCAACTTATATAACAGTCTGTGATGTAATTCAGTTTCAGAAGCCCTACTGACATCTAGATCAGCCGTGTCTATAGCTCCCCCCTGATCTATTACTTTAGCAATACAATATGATTTGTTTGACATGATCTCCATCCTGTGAATCCATGCTGCTTAGGATCTTGTAAGCTACTGGATTTAAGATATCGTACAATGTGTTCCTCTAGCTGTATTTCTATCAATTTCCTGGTCGGTAGTTTGACGCTTCTTCCCTGCTTCCAGTTTTATGCAGAGGGACAACATTTGCTATTTTCCAGTCCCATGTAATCACTCCTGTTATTACAGACTAGTTGAATTATTCAGTTAATGGTTTTACCAGCCTCTCTCTAAGCCCTTTTAGTATCTTAGGATGTGTCCCATTGCTTGCCCCTCATTGATTTGTCCTGCTCTTCAGGAACAGTTGTAGTAATTGCTTCCTATGTATCAATAGTCTCCATATGTAAAATTAGATAGTGGGAGGGGACAAACTGCTACAGTCATGGTGGGAGGAGTTAAACTTCTGTTGTCATGGTGGGAGGGGTCAATCTGCTGCAGTCATGGTGGAGGGAGTCAGAGTACTGCAGTCATGGTGGGAGGGGTCATTCTGCTGCAGTCATAGTGGGAGGAGTCAGACTATAGCAGAAACAGGAGCAAGTGGTCACTATAGTAAGCATGGCCACCTTCAGAATTTTTGGGGCCCAGGACACACTCATGGGGCCCAGCCCCATGTGACATCATCGGAGACATCACGTAGGTGGGGCCCCGCTGACATGGGTTCCCATCTGACCGGTGCACAGGGAAATTCATTTCTGCTCATTGGCCCCATAATGATGGCGGACTTCCATTAGCTGCAGGCCTGCGACAGTAGTCCTGCCTGCCTTCTCCCCTGATGACAGCCCTGCTATTACATACTAGAGCATGTCAGCTATAATATGATTGGTTGCTATGGGCAACATCTCCACTTTTCCTCATCAGCAGTTTAATAAATGTAGACTATAGAAAGGGACTGCAAATAAGAGTCACATGAGCCATACAGTCTGGCCTGTTGGTTTGTTTTTTAAACCATTCTGACCCTATATCCTATTTAACCCTCAATTTAGTTGGAGATTTAGTTTATCCGAAGCATTTTTAAATAGTTCTAACGTGTTGCCCTCTACCACCTCATATGGGAGGCTATTCTACTTATCAACCACCCTTTCAGTGAAGCCATATTTCCAGATATTTCCTCTAAACCTCTCACCCTCCTGTTAATGTTCATGCCCTTGTGATCTATTACACCTCTTCCTTTGAATATCGCCCCCTCCTCTACCTGGCTACACCCATTGATATAGGTGAAAGCTGCTATCATATCCCCCTGGCCCTTCTCTACTCCAAGCTATACATGTTACTTCCTCTAGTCTGTGTCTGTATGGTGTGTGACACAGGCCATGGACCATTTTAGTTGCTCTTCTTTGCACAGTCTCTAATGTATTTCAGGGTTACCGACTCTCCCGGAAAATCTGGGAGACTCCCAAAATGTGGGCAGCTCTCCTGGTAACCTGATAAATCGTGTCATTAAGCGCCCCACCTCTGTCTATTCCCTCTGGGTTCTTCATAGTAACTGACAGTTGGAAGCTGAGGAGCAGAGTATTTTGTACCTTATGGAATGGGGCATGTTGAAGGGTATGCCACTGCAGGACATTTGTCTGGGATATTCAGGGAAAGTCAGCCACCCTGGTGTAACTTTTCACCTGTTTTTCTCTTATTTTATAAACTCTGTATCTAGTCCTAGCTTCTCTTTGCTAAGCTTTATCTACAAGAACTAAATGATTAATTAACTGAAAGCAACATGGTTTAGCCCAGGTGTAACTTTAAGGTCTTATTTTCAATCTCTGAATCAGGGCCTAAATGATTTAGTAAATATATATGTAAGGCTTCTTCAGTCTCTCTGTCCCTTTAAGGGTGCGGGGTAGAAAGAGCTTATAAGACAAATGTTTTTGCTTAGTAATGATGAACCTCGGAGCGGCGTTTAAGCAGATAACATGTACGTGATACAGGGCGTACATTTTTGTGGTTACGTGCATGATTTAACAAGTAGATGTAGAAACTTAGCAATCTTATAATACACACCCTCAGCACACCCTAGTCACAAACTAGGAACTATGGTCCAGATTCAAAGTTACGTAGTTTTCGTCTTACGTAAGCTGTTTTAAGAATTGAGCTACTACGCATGTGTAGTTTCCACGCGTTTCTCCTCACCTCTCATATGATGTGAATTAAACTATCACACTTACAATCACACTTGCCAACATTTAAATATAATACTGGATTCACACTAACATGATTTTCCTGACTCCCAGCAAAACGATCTGACAGCTGGGGAACACGTGCCATGTACAGATTGTCCAATCCTCTGGCAGATCGTCAGCGGTCGCATCGTCTACGTAAACTGACCAATACAGTTACAGGACTGTTATGCGTCGTACTGAGAAATGGTTCCTTCATACACACTATACAATTTTAATCAGCTGATCGGCCCTTTAATTGTACAGCGTGTACTGCCATTAAGCATAATTGACATCTTTTCTTCTCTGCAGCAGATCTTGTAAGGGAGAAAGAGATGGAAGTACGGGGCGGTCCTTAATGATGTGATTTATGCAAATCACTGTCTGAAGTCCCGCCCCCTACCAGGCAGTACTGCAATTCCCTCCTTAGGAACACTCTAAATCGCCCCACTGGAAAACATGCTGCGTACGTGAGGTCTTTAAAGACCGCATGTACACAATCTACGTAACAAAATGCTATGTAGATAGCATAAAATAGTTACTAAGCAAGGGTAGTAGCTAGAATCGCAAAATTAGGCACAAATTATGGGGTTGTGAATTCAGTCCTTGGTGTCGAATATATTGCATTACAAATAATCACGTTCATTCACAATTCATAAATTAGTCATAATTCCATATACAAAAATAAAATCATAACAAGGATTAGCATTTTATGTGCCCTTTTTTTGGTACAATAAACAGACCCTCCAACATGACCCATTCCATTAAGTACAACTTGATCTGCTTCTGAGCGTCAAACTGTCAGTTACTATGGTAACCACCTTTGTTTAAAAGGAAAACGTTTGTCAGTTAATTAAAACCAGGTGAGTGTTTCAGGTGGAACCTCAGGAGCAGAGTATGATGTACCTAATGGAAGGGGTAATGTTAAGGGTGTGCAATAAACAATGTCTTATTGAAGGTGTAGTTTAACACATTCATTTTTTTGTCTTTTTCAAATGATTTTTATGGAAAGTTTTTTGGAACATTCAGAGATAAAGTGTAATTGCAATGTTTCCTAGAGAACAGAAAACATGATTGTATAGAACAGTGGCAAGACAAAATCAGAGATCAGCACTACATACAAGGTTCACACAGGGTATAACACAAATTTATTTTTTACAATTGGTTGTACTACAAAAATGAAGGGAAATAAGTAAATTAATAAATGCATGAAAAAATAAATAATTAAAACAATAGCATAATTATATGTCGGCTTTTGTATGAGGGGGTGGATGCAAAATTGTTTGGTAATTCATTATTTTTCTGTCAATTTATAGATGAGAAGGTCTCTCCCAAAATGGCGCTGTAGTCGGTAGACAGTGAGCCCGTACCCAGACTATAAATATTACAGCCCCTAGCGTCTCGCCAATTGGTTCATCCGCCCAGCGCTGTGCATTTTGGGAGTTATAGGCAGTGACCGCCTTCTACTCTATTGGTTAGAGAAAACCTCGCGGTGCCGAAAGACTACAGCTCCCAGAATTCCCTCCCCAAGGCCGCTATTCAATTAACCAGTCAGAGTCCATAGAGGAGTGTGCAGTGAGTGATGACACAGTGGGGTGCAGTAGCAGTAGCACTGTAGTAAGGGGTAAGTGTGTGCCAGGACCCGGGGACCACCCACCAGAAAGCCCCCTGCCAAGATTGGGCTCCAGGTTTGAGAGAGGACCCGCCCCTTACTTTCCTGCACTGCTGCAAAGCTACCCCTTTCATTCCTCCTTTTATCACTGGGTGGCATGCTCTGTACCCCTCTGCCTTCTGTGCCAGCCCTTTATGCTCCTCTTACCCTCCACTGTCCCACTATTGCACTGTCTAATAGACTATGATGCCCCTTCTGACACCTGTTGATGTGGTTAATTGAATAATATGTTGTATGCAGCTCTCTAATAATAATAATAATAATAATAATAACAAAAATTACGGGGTTGTGAATTCGGTCCTTGGTGTCGAATATTACAACGTGATATTACAAATAATCACGTTCATTCACAATTCATAAATTAGTCATAATTCCATACACAAAAATAAAATCATAACGAGGATTAGCATTTTATGTGCCCTTTTTTTGGTACAATAAACAGACCCTCCAACATGACCCATTCCATTAGGTACAACCTGCTTCTGAGCGTCAAACTGTCAGTTACTATGGTAACCATCTTTGTTTAAAAGGAAAACGTTTGTCAGTTGATTAAAACCAGGTGAGTGTGGCAGATGGAACCTCAGGAGCAGAGTATTATGTACCTAATGAAAGGGGTAATGTTGAAGGGTGTGCAATAAACAATGTTTATTGAAGTCTTATTGAAGTTTTATTTTAACACATTAATTTTTTGTCTTTTTCAAATGATTTTTATGGAAAGTTTTTTGGTCAGCATCATGAACATTCAGAGATAAAGTGCAATTGCAATGTTTAATAGAGAACAGAAAACATGATTGTATAGATTCACAGTGGCAAGACAAAATCAGAGATCAGCACTACATACAAGGTTCACACAGGGTATAACACAAATTTATTTTTTACAATTGGTTGTACTACAAAAATGAAGGGAAATAAGTAAATTAATAAATGCATGAAAAAATAAATAATTAAAACAATAGCATAATTATATGTCGGCTTTTGTATGAGGGGGTGGATGCAAAATTGTTTGGTAATTCATTATTTTTCTGTCAATTTATAGATGAGAAGGTCTCTCCCAAAATGGCGCTGTAGTCGGTAGACAGTGAGCCCGTACCCAGACTATAAATATTACAGCCCCTAGCGTCTCGCCAATTGGTTCATCCGCCCAGCGCTGTGCACTTCGGGAGTTATAGGCAGTGACCGCCTTCTACTCTATTGGTTAGAGAAAACCTCGCGGTGCCGAAAGACTACAGCTCCCAGAATTCCCTCCCCAAGGCCGCTATTCAATTAACCAGTCAGAGTCCATAGAGGAGTGTGCAGTGAGTGATGACACAGTGGGGTGCAGTAGCAGTAGCACTGTAGTAAGGGGTAAGTGTGTGCCAGGATCCGGGGACCACCCACCAGAAAGCCCCCTGCCAAGATTGGGCTCCAGGTTTGAGAGAGGACCCGCCCCTTACTTTCCTGCACTGCTGCAAAGCTACCCCTTTCATTCCTCCTTTTATCACTGGGTGGCATGCTCTGTACCCCTCTGCCTTCTGTGCCAGCCCTTTATGCTCCTCTTACCCTCCACTGTCCCACTATTGCACTGTCTAATAGACTATGATGCCCCTTCTGACACCTGTTGATGTGGTTAATTGAATAATATGTTGTATGCAGCTCTCTAATAATAATAACAATAATAATAGTTTGCAAAATAGTAAATAAATACAGTCCTAATGAGCAGTTTATAGAATGCAATTTTGGGAACTGTGTATATGAGGCACATGCTGTCTTTATTGCAGATGCCATAGGACTTACTGTCTTTGCAGCCTGGGAGATCCATTGCAACCTATACCTGGCAGTAAATGAGTGGAACACGGTCAAAGGTTGGCATTAGCTGTAATGTAGTGCTTGTATTGTGCATTAAAGTCTAGATCTGGCAGCATAGTGAACAGATCTCTCTTCTAGCAGAGCGATCCCTAGGCCCAGGAAGTAATAGACTGCACTGTGATAGGCAGAGAAAGTGCTAAAAGAAAAACTGGTGCACATCAAACTAGGTATAACCCAATCATTTTTATTTCCCCCAATGCACTTTTCAAAATAAATGTGCAAATCCACCAGAATGCAGGTAAACTAACTGGAATTTAATGTGTGTCAAATACTTATATATTACACGTTATTATGGTCTGCACTTATGAACATGGTGGTCAGTAGCTTCCAGTGAAGTCCTGTTTCCTCACATTTCCTATAAATCTGCAACCCTTCAGTGTCAGTGCTGCCCTCTGCTTACTACTTATCTTGTGGAACATGTTTTCCTCCTGTACCTAGTTACACCCCTTCTATCATTTATTATTTATTAACAGGTTTTTATATAGATTACGTAGCGCTTTACAGAGACTATTTCACATTCACATCAGTCCCTGTCCCATTGGAGCTACATACTAAGGTCCCTAACACAGACTATAGGGTTAATTAATTTAGCAGCCAATTAACCTACCATCATGTTATCATACCGCCATCTCCCTCCTGTACCTGGTTATATCCCATCTATCATATCTCCCTTTCCCTCCTGTACCTGGTTATATCCCATCTATCATATCCCCCTCTCCCTCCTGTCCCTCG
>WWET01002002.1:118687-138910 GCA_011038615.1 Limnodynastes dumerilii
ACCCGGCGGAGACTGGTCCCTGCTGTCAGCTAGAGATAAGTACTATCTACTGGGGCTACATCTTCATCCCCCCCTCGTCCCCGGGGCCTAGGATCATCACAGGGTATCTTGCCTTCCCCCAGCTTGCTGTGTCTGCCTTTTAAAGTAGTTGGGAGCTGCCATCCTGATCAGAGGCCCTATATTACTCACCCATAGCCTGCTGCCTTCTGCTGGACTCTCCTGCACCCTCCCAACCTATCTCCATACTGGCAGCTGAGGACACCTCTTGCAGGCCTTCTTCCACATACACTGCCCCTAGAGAGATCAAGGGTCTGATCCAAAACAACGCTTCTGAGCGAATTTACACGTGGCGGAGACGTAAAATCGCCTATTTGTAAGTACTGCGCATGCGCACCATAGAAAATATGCTCAATAGCGTAGCGTCATTGTTAACGTATGGGCCATTCACGTATGTGTCACGTAAATACTTACGTGTGGGCGTGCCAATTTTACGTTACTCCAAAATATGGCTGAAATATGTTAAGTAGGCGGGGGGTTGTATTTAAAGTGTACAAAATGGGCGTGCTTAGCTGCGTAAATTCGTGTTGCCCATACGTACATGTGCGTATGACTGCGGTTACGTTGGCAAAAGTTAAGGTAGGGTTTGGTAAGCGTACCTTGACAAAATACGTACGTTCAAGGGGTGTGCCGAGGGGAGTGAAAATTATTTTTGCATACGAAAATACGCTACGCGAATAAACGTACGGCAAACGTAGTTCTGGATCTACCCCCAAGTTCTTAACCTCACCTTCTGCCCCCTTCCTTTGCTGGATCTACAACTTACCTGGCTAAACACGATACCATCAACTTCCACAGGAGGGCAGTATAAGACCACAAAAGTTCTAACTGCCACAACCTGCAGTACCACACAGTAATTCCTGCTATCCCTATGTGAAGTGCTGACATGCTGGCTAGGGGAAACGGTATGTTCCTGATCTAACCCTTGTTTTGGGTGAGCCCACCGTCTTTGGAAGAGCATTTTCCCCACCATTCTCCACCACCATGCCCCGTAGCAAGAAACCGCATGCCAAGGATCTACCTCACTACTTCTCTGGTACTCCCTCCGACCGCAAGTCCTTGAGATCATCCCCACCTGCTAGTCCTGCCGACTCCGAAAAAGAATGAAAGGACTTAACACCGATCACCAGAGTGGACTTTCTTTCCCTAGAATTAATGTCTTACCTATCTGACTTGTTAAACCATGTCTGCACTTCATTCCCCTTCCCCCCCTTTTGATAGGGCAAATGTATATTTTGAAGCGTCATCCGTTTGAGGTGTTATCCCCGCAACACCTTAATTTCCCATGCATTTACTGCCTATCCGACGGGCCTACTCCACATCCCATTGCTCTCAATAATCCAATGACCCTACTTACCCCCTACCTCCATCCTTTCCCCTTCCCCTCCTGTGGTGAGCTCACCCTCTCCCTAACACCCTCCCCCCCTATTTTAGATCCCCCAAACAGACCGTTTCCCTGGTCCCAGTCGCCCGCGCTTTGCGTCTGGCTCGGCCTGGCCGGACCATCCTTCTGCCCAACCGCCATTCCCCTCCCCCTCCTTTTCCCAAGATCACAGCTCTTCCCCTACACTTATTTGGAGATACACGGTTGTCTGTCTAATTTACATGCCTACCCTCATCCTGTACTACGAATGCTCCTCCTCTTCCCCGTCCCATGACTCTCCGCATTACTTCATATAACGTTAAAGGCCTTAACTCGCCCCTCAAAAGAACCAAGCTCCACACTTCTTTAAAGGCCCTCAGGACAGATATTCCCTTCATCCAGGAGACTCATTTTCTGCAGCGCCTTCATCCGGAACTTAAGTCCTGCTTATTCCCCCCTTACTTTCCATGCCTGCGATAGCCGCCAGAAAAAGCGAGGAGTCGCTATTCTATTCTCTAAACATATTACTTTTCAACCTGAGGCGGTCCACCGTGACGTGAACGGGCGATACTTGGTAGGTCTGCTAAATAATCTCCCTTGCACACTAGTGAACATTTATGCCCCGAATATTGGCCAACCCCAATTTTTTCGGCGTCTTGGGACGCTTCTATCTCCGAACAGGGGACCTCGTCGTTGTGGGGGACTTTAACTCAGTGCACATTCCTTCCCTGCATAGACTGATCCCCAACACGTCTCGCCCTGATCCTAGAGATGCCCTCAATTCCAAGGCGCTCCGCGATTTCATGAAGCTTCATCACCTCTACGACTCCTGGAGGGTACGCGATCACTTAGCTAAGGACTACTCCTTTTTTTCCCACCCCCACTCCTGGAGGGTACGCGATCCCTTAGCTAAGGACTACTCCTTTTTTTCCAACCCCCACTCTTCATACTCCCGCATTGACATGGTCCTGCTCAGCCACAATCTCCCCATAAAACTTATGGCTGCCTATATCTTTCCCCGCACCTGGTCCGATCATGCCCCAATAGCTGCTGACCTCACAAACCCGCTCTCTCCACCCCCACGCTCCACCTGGCGTATAAATTACTTGATTCTACGGGACCAAGATCACTTCACCAACCTTAGTGCCTTGTTGGAAGAATATTTTTCGCTCAAATTCCCCTTCACTACTTCACCCATGATCTTGTGGAACGCCCATAAAGCGGTAATGCAAGGTCACCTTATAGCCATCGCTTCCAGAAATAAACGGGAATATTTGGCTAAAACATCCTACCTTACGGACGCACTGGCAGCGTTGGAGTCATCGCATAAAACCTTTCAGAATCCGGCTCTCCTTGCTCAGATTGCATCTTTAAGAGCAGAACTTAACACCCTCCTCACCGCTCAGGCGGCGGACAAGTTGCGGTGGCTAAAGCAATCTTTCTATAAAAAAGGGGACAAGGCGGATAGATTTCTAGCTTCCAAACTGCGCTCAAAACTATCTGCCTGTAATGTCCTGGCTATTAAGTTGCCCACTGGTACCCTTCTGCAAGATCCGCAAGAAATTTGTAGGACTTTTCAGCAATACTATCACAGTCTTTACAACCTGCCTACTCCGCCAACTACTCCCTCCTCTAGCCCTAGACCTTCCGTCATTAACAATTTTCTTGCCCATGTCAACCTCCCCTCCCTTCATCCCGACCAGGTTGCTTCTCTAAATGAAGAAATCTCGTTAGACGAGATCTCGCTGGCAATAAAATCACAAAAAATATGTAAATCCCCCGACCCCGATGGGTACTCTGCAGCTTACTACAAACGCTTTGCCCCTCTCCATGCCTTCTTAATATAGATATAAAACTCTATGCTAAAGTTCTTGCCACCAGACTAAATGTTGTCCTGGCCTCTGTAGTCCACTATGATCAGGTAGGTTTTATTCTGGGAAGGCAAGCCAGAGACAATATTCGGCGAGCCCTGACCCTCATTCATGTGGCTAGAACTCGTGGCGCCCCCTCGGTGGTCCTGTCCCTGGACGCTGAGAAGGCGTTTGATAGAATCTCCTGGGATTTCCTGGACCAAGCCCTGCAAAAATATGGCCTCTGTGGCCCATATTTAGACGGCATCCGGTCCTTATATTCTTTTCCCTCTGCGCGGGTAATGGCGAACAGTTCCCATTCACCGGTGCTACACATCAGCAATGGTACCAGACAGGGCTGCCCCCTCTCCCCTCTAATTTTTGCCCTGGCCCTCGAACCCTTAGCGGCGGCTATTCGCCAGTCACCAGATATATTGGGTATTCAAATTGGGCGTCAGGACTACAAGCTATCTCTTTTTGCAGATGATGTGTTGCTTACCCTGACCAATCCACGAATTTCCCTACCAAACCTGTTTGCTATCCTGCAACAATATGATGGGCAGCTGTCAGGATATAAAATTAATTTGTCCAAATCTGAAGCACTCCTTTTAAACACCTCCCCATTGGAGAGCCAGTATCTTACAACTACTTTCCATTTTAAGTGGCAGCGATCCAAAATGCGGTACCTAGGTGTATTTCTGACTAACTCCTACCACTCATTGTATGCAGCCAATTATCCTACCCTTATAGGTAAGATTAATTCCGAGCTATTCTCCTGGAGACACCTACTGTTGTTGTGGCTGGGCAGGATTATAGCGGTTAAAATGACCCTCCTTCCCAAGCTTTTATACATTTTCCAAACCATCCATTTTTAAACCCTTCCTGTAAAAGTTCCGAATGCTACACTCGCATCTATTCAACGCTGCTTGGTTAGATTTATATGGAACCATCGCCCCCCCCAACCCGTTTAGCGCTGCTTAAGAAACCTACTACTCAGGGGGTTAGGGGTTTTCCAGATCTTAAGCTCTATTATCAGGCCTTCCAACTTAGCCACATAGTAGCTTCCTATGCACCCCCGGGTATGTTAGCTTGGGTGGATATTGAATCCACTTACCTGGGATTGTCATCGTTATCGTCTATATGGGGGACTCCGCGAGCCGGTCGCTCACCCACTATGCTCTCTTTGCCCACAACTGCTCACTCGGCTTCCATTTGGGACTCGTGTAGACCCCACGTAGCTTCCCCCCCTTGATTTCCCCCCTATTACCCCTCTAAGATAACCCTGCCTTCCCTCCAGGACAGTCAAAAGCCTTTTCTTGCCCCTGCCTTGGAATTCGATGTACTCAGGACCTCGGAGAGGCAGATGAGTGGGTCACCACTTCCTCCCTCCTCCAGAAATTTCCCAAATTTATCCCTAATCCTTTCCACTTCTTTCAACTCCAGCACTATTTGCTCTCTCTCCCTGCTGAGGCCTGCCTCTCTTCCCCATCCGCTTTTGAAACTCTGCCTGATGGCCCCTCTCCGCCAGGGCATGATCTCTGCCCTTTATGCCCTCCTGCTGGAGACCCATGTTGGCCCCCAGGACAAGCACGAAAGAGATTGGGAAAGAGACCTGGGTCCCTGCCCCGACGATGATGAACCCTGGGAAGACGTCCGCCAAAACGTGGCTAAATCCTCAATATGTACTAAAATCAAAGAGAACGCGTACAAAATTTATTATAGGTGGTACCTCACCCCCGAGCGTCTCTCGAAGATTTTCCCCTCCTCCTCCCCCCCAGTGCTGGCGCCGCTGTGGAGAGGTTGAATCGCTCCTTCACATATGGTGGACCTGCCCTACTTTAACTCCATTCTGGGATATGGTTCATTCCCTCTTAATGGCCCTTCTCCCATGCTCGCCTCCTAGAAATCCTTGGATTTACCTATTATGTTACCCCATCCCCGACACAGACACCTCATCCTGTAAACTGGCCTCTCATGTTTTGGCTGCAGCCAAATGTCTTATTGCTAAAGCCTGGAAGCAGTAAGCCCCCCTCCCAACGCGCCCTAACCTCGTATATTTGGTTTGTCGCAGGCATGGAAAGAATGACGGCCTACTTGAAGGGTACAGAGGACGCCTACTACAAAGTGTGGACCCCTTGGTTCAATTTACAATCTCCCGCCCAGCCCCCTTGGGGGATAAACTTGAAACCTACTTAACCGTGAGACTCCATCTCTAACTTACCTTAACCGTGTATCTCCAATAACTCGCCTGATCCAATGCCCATCTGCTCAGTGATCTCCCCCCTCCCCTTCCCCCTCACCCTTCTTTATTACAGGTTACAACTATGATTGTAGAATGCTACTCTATTGTTAACCTTGTTGTAATAACTTTAAAGATACTATAGCAGCTTTTGTATGTTTACAGCTGATGTTCCTTTCTCTGTATTTGCTGCTTCAATAAAAGAAAGTTAAAAAAAAAAAAAAAAAATTGAATCTATTAAAAAAAAAAAAAAAAAAAAAAAAAAAAAAGGTTATATTACCCAATATATTATACCGCTCTACAAGCTCTTCCCTTAAATCTCAGCCAAAAAGAATTCCGATGTGTGAATGCAATTTTCTGCTCATTCATATGGAAGAATAAAAAACACAGAATAAGTTTATTTAAGCTGCAAGAAGGATGCACACAGGGAGGACTTAACGTTTCAAACATTCAGGCATACAACCAAGCAATGTAATTGCATCACTTACGGGATTGTATCTTACAAACAGAATTATATATCAACATAGCACTCGATCAACAGTTCATTCTCAAGACCAACCTCTTTACTTCCTTACATCTCCATTATGGAGAAATTTCAGTACACATAAACAATAACGCTCTCTCATGGCCATATTTACTAAGCTGCAGGAAAGAAAAAGTGGAGATGTTGCCCATAGCAACCAGTTAGATTCTAGCTAACATTATTTAATAAGAAAGTGAGAGATAGAATCTGATTGGCAGACCCTCCAACATGACCCATTCCATTAGGTACAATTTAAACCGCTTCTGAGCTTCCAACTATAACTCACCTGGTTTAAATAAATTAAGTGACATTTAAAAATCTATTTGCCTCTTCAACAGATGTGGTGACCATAGTAACTGACAGTTGGAAACTGAGGAGCAGAGTATTTTGTACCTAATGGAATGGGTCATTATGAAGGGTAATAATTGGTTGCTATGGACAACATCTCTACTTTTCCTTTCCTGCAGCTTAGTAAATCTGGCCATTAATGTCAGTCCGACGTACATGGTTTCAGTTGTGACACAAGTTCCGACTGCTCAACCTTTCACGTGATTGAAGGGGGAGGGTGTGTTGAAGGTCACAGATCTGGTGGCAAAGGGATTTCAAAGACCTCTTTCATTTGCTCAGGCAAATGACAAATATAAGATATTAGGCTCATATAATATGGCCTTTCTCCAGGCCCAGCATTATGTTAGTGAGGTACTGCACATGCTCACAGAGACTGACTGGAATAACTCTTTGGATGTAATGCTATCATCACAACTGCCTAATAAAAGAGCAATGTTGATCCATTACAATTTACTGAGGCCAAAGATAGACAATACCAAGGTTAAGACAGATTTGTCCCAGTGGATTTATTGATTTCCTAGTTTAACTCTACCATCCACACTTCCAGCCCACTCAGAAGCCTCTCGTCTCTTGCCAGCCATGATGTACAGAGAGATGTTTCTTAATATATTGCACAGAACATACATGTCACCCCTATAAACACAACAAATTGGCATCACATAAATGTCCCAAATTTGACCATCAAGAGGCAGATCTAAACCACTGCCTTTGGGTCTGCCCAGTCATTAAACAGTTTTGGCTCAGGGTTGGGAGATTTGTCAATGATTTTAATCTACAGTAATACTAATGAGTGTGTTCATGTCTGGATTGAGCATGCTCTTACTTTACATTGATTATGTCCCTTCACCCCTTTCTTCCCATGAAATGCCCCTCTGAATACAAGCAGTGACTTGCGTTCAAGTCTGAATTGCCGTAATTGTAAATTTTCGGCATGTGTTTAGTAAATAGAAGCCCGTTCAACATAGGTTCAAAATAGGTTCAACTCTGGATCAGGCCATAGCTCTTATTTGCATGCTAATAATTTACTGGGTTTAGATCATTTACAAACATAAAGAGAATAAATCCATATATTATTAATGTTTTCATTTGGGCTGTTTAATATATAACAAGAACAGATTAGTATTGCATTGTTTAATCTGTTTGGACTTAATTTGCTGTTTGCTGGCAACATGTGAATAAGTACGTGGTGTGGCAAAAAGAATGCAGTTAATCAAACATCCAAAAAAACAACACTGCAAGTTTATAGAGATGACACAAGCAACTGCTCAATGACTAAGGTTAACAGCATTACTAATAACGTTGTGCTTGTGAAGTGATTTGTGACTGATTAATTTTAGTGCCTAATCGGTAGAAGACACTCTGACCACAGGCTTAAATAATTGCCATTGGTTTGTAAAGTAAAGCAGAGAATGTGATGCAAATATTAAAAGTAAATTGATGTATCAATCAGTAAAATGACCGCTTCATTTGAAATATGACAAGCAAAATTTAATGAAAATATATTTTAAAATAAAAAAATTTAATAAACGCAATGGAAAAAAACCTGCTAAAGATGTTATTCAGAGAATGTAAAGTAAAAATTTGCTCAAAAAGGAGTAAAGTGATTACACAGAGTATTTGTCTGCTTTGCTGGCTGCGCATTTCCCATAAATAGAAGGCCTTTCCGCTGTAGCTCTCCCACCTCCTATATAATTATAGCGACTTGTTCTTTAAATATGTCACACAATTTATAGGCACCTGGGCTACAGTATTAATACAAAGTGGTGAGGCTGCCTCTTATTTGGTGATTTATTAGCTGTACCTTCAGCACTTCTATGCTTACATATAATCACTTAGCACTTCCACATGTAATAATATTTAGAACAGTGTTGTGGCTGTTTTATTTATGTTTACATTATAGCATCCGGCCTTTTAACATTTAATCATTCTTTCCAGCACACTGTGTGACATCATATTACCACATACAAATTCCCTATAACAAAAAAGAGTATTATTATTTCATTTAAAATGTAATACTACATTATTGGAGAGTTGGAGAAGTTTTTTTAGTTACTCAGAAGGAGAGACTTGAATAAGTGCATTGATTATTTTATTTTTACATTTAAGTTGGACTTATTTGAGAGATCTGGGCAGCTAGTTTTTTAATAGTTTTTTTTTATTCTCCCCCCACTTCTTATATTTTTTATTTTAACACTTGTAGTTTTTATCATACTAATAAGAGATCATTTTAAGTAATTATGTTATTTGAGGGGGGACTTTGAGGATAGCACCGAAATATATACTCCTCTGTTCTTTTACTGCTAGTGGTTTTAGATGTGATGGATAGATGATGCACATAATCTAGGCATTTAGCACCTGCGACTAAAAGGGCTTTTGCCAGTGGCAGAAGAAGTGAGTGGCGGCCCGGGTGCAAAAATATGCTGCTTCCCCCAAACTGACAACACTTTCATTGTTCCTTCATTCCACAGGCCTCCGCTTTATGGACTCAACTGTCTAGACACTGGCCCACCAGTCATCATGGACCCCTGTTTGTGAAGCTGGGCTAAGTGCAGTATTGGTGTTTTTGTTCAATGTAAACCCAATCCACAGGTGTAGTGTAGACTATAACACGTAAAATTCCGAAAATCCCCTGTGGGGATGCATTGTTTTTAGCTTCATTCAGCTACAGTTGTGTTTTTGTCAACCTATGAATTAGATTTACACTGAACAAACACACCAATATTATTATAATATTAGTATATTATTATTATAAATCAATCTAATGGAAGTTTATATAGTAAAATACCTTAAGTGCAGGCCCAAATGGCAAAGAACAGTGTAGTGAGATGGAGTCTAAAACATTCCATCAATTTTGTTGAAAAATGCACTCTTTAAAATATGAAAATGGCAAAAAAAAAAAAAAAAGCTTCAGGGCCCCTCAGGGATTTCACAAGAGCAGTAAACAATCTGCTGGTTCAACAAAAACATTGAAAATCAAGCACTGAGCACATCAGCCAAGAACCCTGATTGTCTTCCACCAGGTTAAATACTAGGCTGTTATAGTCAATGATTTCCTGCAGCAAAGCTACAGGAAACTCAATGAGAAATTGCTGCAATTTTTCTTTTATTAAATTGCCAGTATCAGTCACTGAAACGGATTGTTGCTGAATTAAGAGAAAGATAACAAGACCACGGAGCTTCACATACAGAGTGCCACTTTGGTTGCAGAAGATGGCCTGAAGTCATCCTCATGAAGAGCACTCATCTAGTAAATGGAATCTAACAGGTACAATTATACATTTATATAAATATAATTAACTGCGTATAGTAAAACAATTAAGAGTTGTTCCTGTTCTTACTAGGTGTTTCTCATTTTATTATACATTCATCATTGGTAATGCAGCTGGCTGTGAAGTGTTACGGAACAATAAGGATTACCATGCAGACTGTGCTATTACTCCATGTACTCCCTTCATACCCTGGAAGGAATACTATGAGTGCGCTGGTGTGGTCCTCTAATTGAACTATTCATCATAATATGAGAAGATTTATCTTATACAACCTTAGACCTGGAATCAGTGCCACAGCACTAGGTATTACCTTGATCAACTCAGAAGCTGCTTGTAATAATATTTCCTTAGCATCTTCCTGAATGTTAACCTGTGTGTATACCTGCCAATCCCCATTCTGGAACTGCACTGGCATGGAGTATACAATGTCACCAGGAAGATCAAAATGACCTAAGGAAAGAAAATTATTGCAATCAATCATTTGCATTGTCACAAATTCTTTTTTGAGAACAATTATGTTGATAATAACCATAATTTTTTTTTACAAATATTTCTCTGTGGTTTTTTTTATATAAAATTTATTAGGCAACAAAATGTGTTTCTATGTTACTTGTCCTGCAGAAAGAACTTCACTTACAAGAGTGTAAATTGATTAGAGCAATATAAATACAGTATACTGTATATATTTCCAATATGTGCAAGCAAGTTGTGAGCATTTAGTCCTGTCAAAAGGTCCTAAAAACTGTTTTCCTACTCAACAATCAGTTACACACTTTTAGGGATGCATTTGTATGATACTTCATGTACGGAGCTATGCAAATAAAGTGGCAGAGCATATCAATTTGTACAGAGCACAAATTAACACCTGGGGCCAGATTTACTAAAAGGGTGATTTAAATCACCCTAAAAAATTGTCAGACATCGCTGTAATTTAGCAGCGATTAAGGTTGTAATTGCGGGAAATGAACCACTTAAAAATCGCCAGACATCGCTGGAGATGATTTAAAATAAATAATTAAAATGGCTTTCGCAGCAACCAATTAACCCTTAGCATGCTGTGGCATCTAGTACTATAAGGAACAGTAATCCCTTGTATTCCAGGGCATGCTGTATCTTATAGTACCCTAAGCGGCAGCATGCCAAGGGTCAATGGCATGCTGTTGCAACCACAATGTGCACCACTCCCATTATAACACATACAGTGCCCCTCTGTATTATACAAAACTGAACTGTCCCTCCGTTATGCATAAACACTGCCCCTCTGTAATCAATACACACTATCCCTCCATAATCAATAAACACTCACCCTCTATAATCAATAAACAATGCCCCTCTGTAATACACACTGTCCCTCCGTTATCAATAAACACTGTTCCCTCCGTTATGCATAAACACTGCCCCTCTGTAATTAATACACACTGCCCCTCCGTTATCAATACACACTGTCCCTCTGTAATTAATAAATGCTGCCCCTCTGTAAATAATACACACTGCCCCTCCGTAATGATTCCATTACAAACATGTTCCTCCATTCAAAATGCATTCAATATATGTCCCTCCATCCATATTTAATATTGAGAATGTCTCCTTGTATTTAAAAAATACATAATATGTCTCCTTGTGCTTTAAAAATATTTAGAAGTGTCCCCCGCATGCTGCTCATACATACAGTATTTGTTCCACTAGTTATAAAAAAACTGTTTGAAAAGTTACCATTATCAAAACATTTTACAAATGTATCAATGGGCCGTATTCAGACCTCTGGCCGCATTGCATATGCGGCCGGAGTTTACCGATATGAACTACTGTGCATGCGCAGTAATTTCGTTACGATATCTACATTACTTTACGCAACGTAGATTGCATATTCGCAGTCTTTAAGACCGTGTATACGTAATCTATGTTGCAAAAAGTAATGTAGATATCGTAACGAAAATATTATTATTTCTCACAGTTCTGAAGGCTTGCTTCGAGTCAGGCAGAATCTTCCTCTTCTGTCTTCTCCTCCGGGCAGGTCTTCGCTCCTTGGTGTTCCTCCGGCGAATGACAGGGCTCATTACAGGCCTTATATTTATACCCTCGAACGGCACCTCCTGGGAGGGTATAAATAAAAGGCTTGTAATGAGCTTTGTTTTAATAATGGTAACTTTTTTTTTTAGAACCAGTGGAACAAATACTGTATGTTGCTCATACATACAGTATTTGTTCCAGTGACATGCGGGGGACACTTCAAAATATTTTTATAGCACAGGGGGGCATATTATGTATTTTTGAGACATTTTCAATATTAAATATGGATGGAGGGACATATTGAATGGAGCAACATGTGTGTAATGGAATCATTACGGAGGGGTAGTGTGTATTAATTACAGAGGGGCTGTGTGTATTCATAACGGAGGGAAAGTGCGTATTAATTACAGAGGGTAATTGTTTTGATTGTCACTTGGTCTCTGGCGTGTAGTAATGGATCCAGGTTTCATCTACGGTGATGACTCAACGCAAAAATTCCTGCGGATTTTGCTTAGAGAGGTCCAAACACTGCTTTGAAGTTATCAGCCGAATCCGCTTGTTGTCTACCGTGAGCAATCGCGGCACCCATCGGGCCGATAGTTTTGGCTGTCAAGTCAAAACTAACCTATGAATCAATCTGAAATTTGGAATGGCATTGTTTGAAAGATGGTAGATGGTAGAAAGATGGTAGTACACGATAGTAATACCAACTTTCCTCAGTAACACCACCTGTCTTCAAACACAGGTACTTATTGATCCACCCTCGTATGTAGATGCTATATTGAAACAAACAAATATAAACAAAACAATAACTTTTTTCAACAACTTTTTTTTCAACTATTTTATATATACATTATATACAGTTTATCTGTATTACAGCTGTATAAGTTCCAGAAATAATAGTAATACCTCTTGGGAATGAATATTATGTCAAATGGCACTTTTTTTTAACAATGTTTCCAATAGTGGATAGGTAAGGGTTTGGCAGCAGAACAGGAGGGTTAAGCTTAGACAACTGGGAGAGAAATGTTATGCTTAGGCTGCAGGACAGGGAGGGCTAAGACTAGGGGGCATTTTTACTAATCTGCGAGAAAGGAAAAGTGGAGATGTTGCCCATAGCAACCAATTAGATTCTAGCTCTCACTTCCTATAACATATTAGAGAATGTCAGCTATAATATGATTGTTTGCTATGGGCAACATCTTAACTTTCCTTTCCCACAGCCAGGGTGGGTGAAAGTTAGGCTGCTAGAAGGGGTAGGTTTGGGTTAGGCTGGGTTCAGATAAGGCTGCTAGCTGGGGAAGGTTAGTGTTCAAATACATATAAAGGGCAGAAATTAATGGCTGGGCACAAACAAGTGGTAGAGATGAATCACTGGACACTTACAATCGACATAAATAGATGGCTGGACACATACAGTAAGCAGAAGAGGATGGCTGGACACACATAACGAGCATGTAGGATGGTAAGAAAAAATGTCTGGAGGCATAAAGGGGCAGAAAAGCTTGTATTGTGTGGCAATTACGAAGATGCAGTCTGTATTTTATGGCGGTAATTAGTTTAAAGAGGTCTGGTATTCAAACAGATGGGGGTAAGATCAAGAGTATAGCTTTTAATAGGTGTATCTGGGGTCAGATCCAGTGTCTGATATTTTAACAGGGGTCAAATTTTAATTGGATTTCAAAACTGGGGAAACTGATATTTGATTGAGGGTTAGATCTGTGGTCTTATGTATAAAAGAGGTCATGTCTTGTTTATGATTTTTAAGGTGGTCAAGTCTGTGGTCTAAAGTGTTACATCTAGGGTCTGATTGAATGTGAGGTGATTACAAAATTCCTAGACATGTACAATGAACATTATCTATTGATCAAAATGATCTAATTGAAAAGCTATAAATCTTCATTCATATCTGTTATTTTCTATGTTTCCACTTGTAAATTTCTATATCACTTCTTCTAAATTTCCACTTCCACCACTGGTAGCATGTGTAATGTAATGTGTAATGTACACCAGAGTACAATGTTGTGACCTTATAAATCAAAGACAATAAAAATCACAACATGATATGCAATCACACAGTACACTTTGAACAAGACTCCTGTTCCACGCAGCATTTATTTGTGCCCATTCAACATGTTTCCACTAATACTACTATCAATAATCCTTTCTATTTCTCTTAATCCTTACCTTCATTGAGGACACCAAGAGAAACAATCTCTCCAGTGTTTGAACTTTGTTGCCACCATGACAAGACATTAGCAATACTGTTAGCAGCAGAGAGACCAGAGCGATGCAGCTTTCGTTTCTTCCACTCTGTTTCCAGGTCATTCTTTAGCCACTTTCTGCCAGTAGTGAGAAGTACATTACCAAAGTTAGGATACATAAAAAGCCTCTTGATATTTTAGATTATATGATATTTTGTATAAAGGCACGAAACAGGTTCTAATTCAGGCTCAGTAAGATTATGCTGCCTTGGATACACATTCATATTAATGTTACAATTGGGATACACTAACTGAAATAAACCCTTTAATCTTCATGTTGTCCAGAAGTTGAAAATCTCGATAAATGTTGCATGTTACAATGGAATATAAATGTAATTTCTAATAGATGAGAATGCACATTGTATTTGGTAGGTGAGTACGTATGTATTATCTGCTCGCTGAGTAATCATGAGTTATCTCATTGGTGAGTATGCATGTAGTATCTGGATGGGAAGCACCCATGTTCCAGGTTCTAGGTGGGAACTAATGAGGTGCTGTATCTGCTAGGTGAGTATTCATGTAGTATCTGGAAAGAGATTATGCATCTCATTTCTTCTAATACCTTGTTCACACTGCCCCCCTGCAAAAACCTGGGATTTAAGACCCGGGTTATTGCCGGGGCACACATCAGCCCAGACCCTGTTCAGACTGCTGCTTAGACCTGGGAAATTCCCGGGTCAGGCACATTCATACTGAACATGGATCTGCCCTGGCAAAGTCATCACATTGTGTAATTTGTTTACTGTTGCTCTGGCAACATTTGTTGCCAGGGCAATATTAACCAAATTACGTCAATCAAGTAGATTATGAAAAACCCGGGTTGCACCGTTCACACTGGTGGCTACCCGGGTCTGACACGGCAATAACCCTGCAAATGTCCCGGGTCATTAGACACGGGTTGCAGCAGGCGCGCCCGTTCACACTGAGCCCCGATCCAGATCGTTAGGGCTTGCCCCGGCAATATCCCGGGTTTTTGGCTCAGTGTGAACGGGGTATAAGTGAGAACTCAGCTAGATGATCATGCATGTTATAACTTGGAAGGTGTGTACGCATGTTGTATCTGCTACTCATAAGGTATCCACTAGGTGAGTAGCCTGTAGTATCTGGAAGGGCATCCACATGTTGCATCTGCTACTTGAGCATGCATGTTATATATGTTAGTTGAGTGCTCATGTTGTTGTGCATGCAATATCTGCTAGGTGAATACACATGGCATGGTATATCTATGTGATTAATAATCATGGTGTCTCCGCTAAGTAAGCGTGCTTTCTGTATCTGGTTTGTTACCACTCTCCTTGCTGTCATATATGTGGTGTATTATTATAAGAATGTTCTGCACACAGAATGCTAAAAAAGTAAGTGGGCAACTGTACTACTACTACTACTAAAAATATGATCAGTTAAGCTGAACAGAACATGGAAGAATGCTTTTAAAAATAATACAAAATGAATAATTTTTCGAACAAATTATGGCTTAGGAAATAAATAAAATAAGATGTACTATAAAACACAGTCATCAAAAGTTACTCTCTTTTATACCTTACATACCTGTCATATGCCACAGTAAGCAATGGGCGGGAGAAGGAAGACGGGCCCCAAATGGAACTGTCAAATTTGTAAACTTTTGCTTGATGAAGATCAAGAAGGTTAATGCCACTAATGTTTCCCCAAACTATCACATCCTTTACCACTGCCAAAACAGAAAAATGAGTTACTAAAAGTCTTTATCATTTACAAAACTGCATTTGGTAGACTAGGCGTGGTAATGACAGAAGCAGCAAACACATTCAGATAATGCAACGCAATAGAAATGGCACAGTTCATGCTCTGGCAAATGCTAAATAAAGCGGCACAGTCCTTATTATGTATTGTACTGTGAAGATACTATAGTTATATTCAATCAGTGTGAAGATGCAATTTATCCACTTCTCCACCTGTGTGCTATTATATTCATTTTAAGCATTGGCAACAATCTTTTCAGTACGTCATGTCTGCCCTATTAACACTATCAAGCCGCATAGCAAAATGTGAAATTGCTAATCTTAGTGTGCCAAACAGAACATGCAAATCACCACATCACCATTTCTGACAATGTTCTGTTCTTTTTTCAATGGTAATTGAAATAGACAAGTATTATATTTGGTACAGTAAACTTGTATATTGTATTTTAATACAACTTTTTTAATGCAGTAAATTATGCCAGTGAGAACTGGATGTCAGTGTAAAGAAGCCCTTTTGGACAAAAGACCAATCGCAGCACCCAATCAAGACCTGAATGCACGCACAGTTCATAGGGCAAGTCAAAGTCCAGGAAGCTGCAGATGGACCATGCTGCTTATGTAATGGAGGTGGAATATTGGGGACAGACTGGGCTGCAGTCTCACAGCAGGTTGCGACCCCCAATAGCAATCCCCAATGGTAACCTCACAGTAAAGTGACATCAACACACAGGCACAGAGCACACACAGATCCAAAAAGCTCGAGCACAGGTTAGGGCCAGGAAAGAGTGTCTGGAGGAGGATATAGCCAGAAACAGGATGCGCCAGGGAAAAGATTCCCCAATGAGGGATGGACCAAACCAATTAAGTGCCCTTACAGAGGTCAGAAGGTGAAAGCTAAGCAAGGGAAGTATAGGACGAAGGGTACACAATGAGAGTCAAGTGAAACTCAGTACCAGTGTCAGAAGGAAATAACACAAGAAGATTGTCAGATGGAAATAACAAAGCACCAGATTATATGGAACACACAGTGTAACGGGAGAAAGGAGAGCTGCAGAAACAGTGAGGCTGCATCTGCCAAGAAGTCTGTAACCAACCCACAATACAGAGAAAGGTAAGGAGCAGGAAAAATGTAAGATAAGGGATATATAATAGGCAAGAGGAAGGAAGGAAAGTCTGGGAGCAAGTAGAAACTTTCATGAGAACACAAAAATACAAGGCTAGCACACAGCGTAAACAGCCAAGACACAGGAGACCAACACTATAACTGGCAGCATTGTCAGGCTGATTGGAGAACGTTTGGACTTCAGTGAGCAGCCTGGGTAGCAGCATGTGAGAAGGAGGAGTCAGCTGAAGCATTGCCTTGGTTTAAAGAAAAAGTTCTTTTGTGGGGGAACTGGAACTTCTGTAAACTGGCCTGGTGACAGAGGGAATCATGCCTATTGTTTGCAGAGTACAGAAACCTGCCATCAGTTGAATTGGCGCAAAACTGGGTGTAATGTTGAAGACAATCCTAAGGGTGTAGCTATTATGAATGTATAGCATGAACAAACAAATTGTGTTATTTTATTAACCAGCATACATTATAATTATCCCATTGGCAGTAATGACAATGCTAATTTCCCATATTCCTTTAAAAAGTGCTATACAATTTTTAAAGCTACAAAACAAAAATGGCAATCTTCATTATTTGTTTGGCTTAAAAACATAACACTCCCAGACCCTAGCCTTGCCGATTTAATTGAATTACCTCAGACCAATGAGGAAGTGTAATGGGTGGATGTGTACTCAATGAAAGTACTCATTATTGTAGCCATATAACGGATTTGGCTTATTGTATCATCTTTTTAGTGTCTGCAATTAGTGTCCTCCCCTTTTGCCTTACCCCCACCCAGAATCCCTTGTATGCTGTACAACTTATGATTGATATTCACTTGTATGCTGATAACTGCAGCGTGCTTCTTTTGGCCTTTTTTTCTGTACCCCTAGTTCTGTTTGATATTCATTAAAAATAATTGATGTTAAAAAAAAAAAAGGAACACTTAAATACACACCTGATGAATTTATATTCAGCTTCTTTGCTATCTGAGCTTTAGCCTCAAATTCTAATTGCGTCGGTAAAGCCACAATGTTATGATGGTTGATGGATGGTGCATTTTTTATTATTATTAGGGCATGGAGATTTGCATAAGAACTGCCTGATACAATTACTTTCACATTCTTGTTTGCATTATAATCAATGTGAGTCCCATACCAAACACATTGTTCTGTGATCATTTTAATATGTTCATCTGTGAAAAGATTCCTATTGGGAAGAACATCATCAAGGACAATTACAAAGTCTGCTTGAAGGAAAGCATCGTCAGACATTGTGTGCATTGTCACTCTCCGTAGACAGGAAAAAGCTAAGTCTTCAGCCTCCATTTTCAGACCTTGTAGAACATCATCCGAGTGGCTGTCGTCCAACAAGTGTAACCAAATATCTTTTTTCATACCAAAGATTTCACCACTGGCCAACAGAGGAATTAAACTGTAGCAAGCAGGCATTGTTATACTAAAAAATAAAAAATAAATCCTTTTACTTAAATGTAAAATGTATAACAAATACAAAATATAGTGTATTAAAAGCTTAATTAGATTTGAACCTAAAGGTGCCCTGTTTGAGTACAAAGATACTTTGCACACTTTGATATCATTGGACCTGATTCACGCTTAAGAATCTTCTTAAAATAAGAACTTAAAGTCACACCTGGGCTAAACCATGTTGATTGCAGGGGAGTCATATTTCATCTGTTGCAAACAGTACTAGTGTTGAGAGGTGATATTTCCCAGCCCAAGTCTAAATAACAGTGTGATAGTAAAGCTGATCAGTATCTGTGTGCAGTAAGCAATTCAGAGATATATCCCAGCATGCAAAGAATACAATTAAATTAATTCCCCCTGCAATCAACATGGTTTTGCCCAGGAGTGACTTTAAGTTCTTATTTTAAGAAGATTCTTAAATGTGAATCGTGTCCTATATTTCTAGTTGAATATATGCAAGATATGAAATGCCTTAAATTTCATATATATAAATATCTGGAGAAACCAACCTCATGAACTTCAAAAGTGCATCATATTTATGCACAACATATATGTCTTTTGTGGCTAAGATGCCTCTTTGTGGCAAACATATTTTAATATTATGGTCAAGATTGTAATAAGATCAGGAGGTAAGAATCTAAAAGGGGGTTTGCTTAAAGTTTTCTTAAATGCTTTTACTGTACATACATACAAGAGACTGGATTCCCATAATATATGTAACTCTTAAGACAGACACAAGTAGAATACATATTTAGCATGTCAGCATTGCACCAAGACACAAATCACACAAATACACTTTCATAAAACTAAAACAGGATAGTCCAATGCAAGATACAGTAACAATGTTTAAAAGCCTATCATACATACTTGTTAAGTTATTCTACATACATAGACCATAAGTGGGATCCAAGAGCAAAAGCTTCTGAACTGCATTCATGCATTTGATTTGTAACACAAAAACTGAAAAGCCAGGTGGTTCGTTAACTTCTCTGACTCAAGAACACAGAAATTCTAGGAACTACAGAAGTCTGGATTGGTCCTCAAAAACATGGAATGTCTATATTGTATTTCGACTAAAAAGCAAAGTCCAACTGTGAACTTAATACAACCTCTCAGTCAGAAAAATTTCTTTGAGGTCTGGATTTGTTAGAATGAGATATGATTAATAAGCATGCATAGACTCTGTAGAAAAGCATCTGTAATCCAACTGAAATGCATGGAAAGTCAGCAAAATGCTGGTAGTTCAGCACCCACTGTGAGAGCATAATTTAAATATCGTTAAATAGGTAGATAAAACTCTTTCTCACTTAAAATGCCTCTGTTTAGTATAAAAGGCACTGAAACATTAGGTAATTCTACAGGGGTGGAGCTAGGTATCTTGCTTGCCTCCTGGCTGGACATTATTATTGACATTGTGAAACTCTGCCTTCCTGTTCACCATTCTAAAATATCCACCACTTTTAATTTTAGAGAGAAGAAGGGAGAAGACAGCAAAGGTATGTGAAGATTACAAATTGTTGGCCGAACACACACAATGGACATAAAGGATGTTTAGACACATACAGGAAAGGATAGTGTCATACATTGATGTGAAACAAAGGATGAAGGCATACAGATTTTAAATAGCATGCTGTCTGTATTTTATGGAAATAATTTGTTTAATGGGGTCTGATTTTCAGTGTGGGGGGGGGGGGGGTTTCAGTGAGGTGGGGTTAAGAGGGGGGGGGGAGTTTTTAATAGGTGTTGTATCTGGGGTCAGATGTTTAAACAGGTGTCAGATTTTAATTATTGTTCAAAAACCAAGGGGACTGATATTTAATTGGGGTTAGATCTGTTTTATTGTAGGCCAGTTCTTTTTTATGGTTTTTTAATGTGGTCATATCTGTGGTATATAAGCGTCACATCTAGGGTCCAATTTAATGTAAGGTGATTAGAAAATTACTAGCAATCATATTATAATGTACAATGGACAAATGCTATCTGTATGGTACACAAGTCA
>WWET01002002.1:164307-175775 GCA_011038615.1 Limnodynastes dumerilii
GGGAGGGTTAGGGTCAGGCTGTCAGGAAGGGAGGGTTAGGGTAGTGAGAGGGGAGGGTTAGGGTGAGAATTAGGGAATGGAGTGGGGCACTATTATTTTTTTTTTTTTCCACTACTTTTCGCACACGGAGCTTTTGGTGCTTCGTGGATTGATTGCTATGCCTCATCGAGGCATAGCAATTGAAATCCCAGCCAGTTCACAATTGGCTGGGAGGAATCAGATTTTTTGAAAATCAGATTTTCTATGCGAGGACCCACACCCACCTAATTCTTACCCTAACCTTCCCCTCTCACTACCCTGACCCTCCCTTTCTGGCAGCCTGACTCTTACCCTCCCTTAATTGCAGCCTGACCCTAACCCTCCCTCCCCTGTAGTTTGACCCTAACTCTCCCTACCCCGCACAATTAATTTACTCACCTGGCGGAGGGATGTCACGCATTGTGAAAGTGAATGGGTTTAGTATGCCGAATGGCATACTCACCCATTCGTTAAAAAAAAGTAGAAAAAGGTTTGTATTTGAAAATGGGATATCCGAAAAGGAACTTTTGGATGTCCCATTTTCAGCAATAAGATTTTCTTAGCGGGGAGTGTAACCGCTAAAAAGTGACTGCTTCTTATGTGTGAATACGGGCCTGTATGTCTATCCTTATTTCTTTAGAGCACTATATATGTGATATTTTGCTGTTTGACTGATATCTGTAAATTAGTATGACGGTACTTCACTTGCCTGCTTAATTAGTATAGTAAAACCCAGAAACTCCTGTGGACTGTGGCTACAGGCATGCTTCCTTTGTAATAAAACAGCTTCTTTACTTTGAACCTGATCCAGACCTACAAAAAGTTGGAGTTTTCTGCTCTTTGCGGGCAGACAATGACAAACAGATTGAGTGAGTAAAAAATTTCCACCATGGATCTGAATCCTCAGGTTCTAGACTTCCATGCTGGAAGTATTTCTGATGGTAAGAGTTTGGATACAGTGGGAGTCCAGCATCAGATCGCTGCTGCTCTGAGTACAGTAGAAGCAGAGATCTAGATATTGTATGCTCTCTGCTCTCCATTTTTAGCCTGATCTAAAATTTAAAAAAGGTGTTCATCATCTTAAGCTTTTGACATGATTTTATTTTTCCTAGGCTTTTGATAGAATTAAAATTTAAAGACATTAAGTCCGTTGCATCACTTCTGACCCTGATGAAAAGCATTGGAAGAGAAGCCCCATTACATCTTAAACTGATATTTAAGGTACAGAATAGAATTTTTATACATTTTTTTATTGCAGAACATTAGCATATAACATATATATTAATACCTGTGATGATGCAAATGTTGACTGTTGTGCTGTTATTTTATAAAAAATCGCAGATAATATGTTTTTTTTTACTTTGTGTTACTTAATATTTGAGTAATTTTATGTGGAAACAGTCCATGTGTAAAGACTCCTGTGGTATAGGACAGTGTAATCATGATTCTTACGTTATACTTACAAAGGGCTTTCAGAATTTCTTCTATTGTTCTTATTAAGTATCACTGACCTTATCTCCTTATGATATAGAAAACATTTTTTACTTATAACTATTTGTTTTCAATAAGGGAAACGCTTTTCAGATGATTGACAACTTCAGTGTGTCCCATTGCCACAACATGTTCTCAGTCCTTGCTGATATTGACCTACATGCTTACGATCTTCTAAATGCCTGCAGTGTTAGGCTCATTGGTAAGTGCATGAAATATATATATATTTATATGTAACATGCAAATATTTTATCTGCAATTGACCATAGAAAATAAGCTTCTTGTGGTCGTGTCCAGTGTAGTTTTTCAGAATAATCAGTGAACCACTAGCTATCTGGCCCCATTGGTTTGGCTCACCTGACAGTCTAAAAAGTGAGGTACTAATTAACACAAGGGTTACATTTTATGTATATAACAGTGCTACATACAAGAAATATTCATTGTGTTCATGTTTCATATGTGTTCATATAGGAGCTGAGACATTTTAGAATTTGAATAAAATCTTTTACAGTGGTGTTTAAAATATCCAGCACTGTATACTGTACGCAAAAAATGTACATGAAAGTAACAATTTTTTGGACAAGTGGTATTGGTGAGGACCCTCAAAATATCAGTATAAAGCGAATAGAAACTATATTAAATGTAATAACTTTATATAAACTCATATTCTCTGCGTTACTCTTTATGAATACTTTATTTATATTATTTCATCTTAGATCACATAGCTGAGCTGACTTATGAGGACATTAACACCGTCCTCAACTGTTGCATTAAGCTATCTTATTTCAATGAAAAGCTGCTATCTGCAATTGGGAACAATGTGATGAACACCATTGACACATGGAAAATATGGCAGGTAATATAAGTTCTCTGCAGAAACCTCTTGACATTCAGATTAATTAGCATGTTTGCGTTTATTACTATTATTATTATTATTATTATTGTTGTTTATTTATAAGGCACCACAAGGTGTCTGCAGCTCCATACAAAATACAGTACTGACATACAGAGTAGGGATGGACAGTTAGACAGTTGCTTTAGAAATATACATTTAGATACAATTATTTTTACTAGATGATAGAAATATATGTCATGTTTCAGTTATTGACATTAATCTATAAGGTGCTACAGGGCAGGATAATAGACAAGAACATTAAATGTCATTTAAAGTAGTTGTGAACAGGTAAATAATTTTAAGGATGGCACTGCTCTCACACAGATGTGTATATATAACAGGGAGAGAAAAGAAGAGCACATGTTAATAGTACATTAAGGATTTATTGAAGTGGAGATAGGTGGCATATTTTTTTGGTATATGTCTATACAATACACAATATGAGGTACAAGCAAGTTATAACAATATTACAATCATAACTGTATTGAGTTTCTTGGTAGATGAAAATAGAACAGTGACAAAATAATGACAGTTTGTAGAATACAGGATAGTTCCAAAATTCCAGAACAAGTCCGTTATCAAGACATCTTGGATTCATTAAACTACCATTAAGTGATGAGTTTAAGATCATAAGTCTGTAAGTACTCAAGTAATAAACATATTAGGCGAATTAAACGAATTAGACGGATTAGACGGATGGACGCTGGATTTGGGACCCAAGGTAAGTTTAACTCTGACAGCTCGTAATTATAGGGAAATAGGAGGATCTCCCAATAAAGCCCTAGTTGTTTACCATGTTGTATTTTCAAAGCAAGAATGTATTTGGAGTCGTACTGGGGGGCTAAGAGTATGAGTATATGTGTCCCATACTCGAAAAAATGATTTGACAGATTTTTCCTTTGTCAAGGTGGCTTCAAGCCACTCCATATGGAACAGATAATATAGTTTTTCTCTGAATAAACCAACATTAGGAGGTCTGTCCCGTATCCAATGTTGAAGAATACATTTTCTGGCTACTGCAAATATGATTAAAGCCAGATGTTTTTGTTTTTTACTTAGTTTAAGAGCAGGATCAATATAGCCCAGAGTCGCCCACTCTGGCGTAAGGGATAATGTTTCCAATAAATGTGAAGAGGAAAATAAGTGAACCTGTTTTAGGTGGCATATTTAACATACAAGCACAGGAGTAGGATATAACCATCTAGTTGTAACTGGGTCCTGTGATAAGAATTGACTAGCAGTAACCTGGATCAGACTTGGTATTGCTGAACAAATTGCCTTTAGGCACTTTTCAACTCTGTTGCATATTAGCATTAAGCAGGGTACACACTGAAGTTTTTAGTGAAAATCCGAAATCTTGTCAAATCTTCTAGCCCCAACCTGCTTAGCGATACTTTCCGTACACATTGCTTTCTAGTTTCCTTTCACAAACGGTTCAAATAAACCTATTCTGCACTTATATAATTGCCAACAGGGTGGACCTATAGGAGATAGTGTGTCCGTACACACTGAAGTTTTCTCCAGACATAGGGACATTGCTGATCTTATAAAATTAGGAATCGAAAATCTAATCCCACAATGCGATGCAGTTTCAGACGATTCTGCGGGCATATTGGGGCTGTACATCTGGTAAGATGTTAGAGCCATCTGACAATATTCATCTGATGACCTTTCGGTGTGTAGCCTGCTCTAGACTTCATTTCCGGGACACTTGTAGTTGTATGGCAATAACCTGATTGTTTCCTATAGCAACAAAAAATACAATGGCTAATCCAAAAGAAACAGTGTAGCAATTCCATTAATAAGAATGACACACAATCCTTTTTCCTCCTCAATTGAGAATGTAACTGTTGTGCTCCAATTTTTTTTCTTTTATTAGTACCCGGTCTAGTCTAATAATTGGCAAATAATACAAGAAGTGATTGGAGGATATATCTACCAGACATTGGGCCTGATCCAGAACTACGCTTCCCCGCGATTTTACGCGTGGCGGGGACGTAAATTAGCAGATTTGAACGCACTGCGCATGCGCACCATAGAAAATACGCACATTCACGTAGCGTAATTTTGAACGTATGGGTGATTCACGTATGTCTCACGTAAATACTTACGTGTGGGCGTGCCAAATTTACGTTAGTCCAAAATACGTCTGCAATACGTGAAGGAGGCGGGGGGTGGTATTTAAAGTGTACAGTATGGGCGTGCTAAGCTGCGTACGTTCACGTAGTCGATACGTCCGTTAGCGGACGTACGCTGTTACGTGTGAAAAAGTTAAGGTAGGGTTTGGGCAGCGTATCTTGACAAAATACGTCCGTGCAAGGGGTGTGCCGAGGGGTGTGTAACTAATTTACGCACACGAAAATACGTTCCGCGAATAAACGTATGGCACACGTAGTTCTGGATCTACCCCATTATCACTATATAGCATCTAAATGTTATGAGACCTATACAAATAAAGGGGGGGGTACAAAAGGAAGCTGAACACATATAAGGGGTACAAAAGAAGGCTGGGCAAATATAAGGGGCACGGAGCAGGTTCATGGATTTCATAAATGCAACACACTATAGTTTTTTTTATACATAGCATAAAAGTAAAAAACGATATATGCAGTGTTCTCTTCATTTTAAATGTCAAAAGGGTTTTGTGGCTCCCAAGGTTTTCTTTTCTGGGGGTAACTGGTCCAAATGGCTCTTTGAGTGTTTAAGTTTACCCCTACTCTATACAGTGATTGGGCTGATTGTCAGGCAGTGTGTATACTGGACAGAATTGTTTTAAACCACAGATAAAAACCACCCAGAAACACCCATGCCTGACAGTCTGATTCGGCTGGTGTGCTTAAACGATTGATAACCTGTTAGTATGGCACAATGTAGCCGGGAGCTCATCTTGATTGTTAGGCAGTCTGTACACTTTTTCCCTGACAGCCTTTTTTTAGGGAGTCTAGAAAATTGTAAAGGTGTGTGCCCGTTTTGTTTAATTTTGCTAGGGATTGCGCTTAGAGGTTGTATTTCCTAGTTATTTTATGGTTGGATGAAATGGAATGAGGATATAATCATGGAATGAAAATTAACAGTTCAAAACCAGTAATAATTATATTAGCAGTAAAACTAATTTTGTTTTGTTTTTTATTTGTGACAGATTGCTGTAATTCTTAAAAGCATGTCCAGGCTTCACTTTCGATATGCTCCACTTTTGGATCATTTTGCAGACGATATCATGAATCGTTCTGATTCACTAAGTGTGCAGAATTTATTACAAACATGCAGGATTTATTCATCACTAAACTATTTACCTGAAGGAAAAGGCAATCAGTATGTATTGCATGTATGTTTACATGTGTGTTTTATCAAATACTTTTCAGACATGCAAAAGTTATGCTATATCTTATAGAACATATATTTTTAATATGGTGTGTGGTCATTTTCTATTACCTTTTATGTTAAACTTTCACTTTTCACTGCTGCTGGTGCAATAGTGCCACCCAGTGGAGAAACCATCTTAAACTATCAAGATGTAATGATAATTTAGAAAACCATTTTATTGATAAGCACTGGCTTGACAAACTTTTTTTTAGAATTTAGACAGACCAAAACTTTAGCAGCCAGGCTTTTTGGCTAACCGTTTTATATGGACAATCGAGTTTTATGCTGACGGCAAATCTATCTGTCCTCTCTGCAATAGTGCCATATTCTCTATATCCTCCACAATAGTGCCATATTCTCTATATCCTCCACAATAGTGCCATATTCTCTATATCCTCCACAATAATGCCATATTCTCTATCCCCTCCACTATATTGCCATATTCTCTATCCCCTCCACAATAATGCCATATTCTCTATCCCCTCCACAATAGTGCCATATTCTCTATATCCTCTACAATAGTGCCATATTCTCTATATCCTCCACAATAGTGCCATATTCTCTATATCCTCCACAATAGTGCCATATTCTCTATATCCTCCACAATAGTGCCATATTCTCTATATCCTCCACAATAGTGCTATAGGGCTGGATCCAGACTTAAGAAGGAGCTTGACATTAAGGGCCTGATTTACACTTAAGAAGCATCTGCTTCTTAAGTGCGTATTTGCCCGAAATGACCTACTGCGCATGTGTAGTAGGTCATTTACGCTATCTACATACTAGATCGGACTGCACGCAGTCATTTACGTCCATAGTGGTGGTGTTATGTTTTAGGAAGAAGTGGGTGGGGGGAGGTATTTAGATTAGCTGGAGAGGGCGGGGAGGTGCAGTGTCCGTATGGACATTGCACGGACAGATAAGGTAGCCCTGTGGCACTCGTAAGTACCGTAAGGTACATGGAAGAGGAAGAGTGAGCTAGGTGCGGATCTGCCCAGACCTAACTCACTCTTAAGTGTGAATCAGGTCCTAAGAGAGGAATGTTACTCCTGGGCAAAACCATGTTGATTTCTTGGGAAGTCAAGTTAATTGTATTCTTTGCATGCAGGGATATATCTTTGAATTGCTTACTTCACACAAATACTGACCAGCTTTACTTTTACACTGTTATTTAGACTTGGACTGGGGAACATCACCTCTCAACTCTAATACTGTTTGCAACCAATGTAATATGACTCCCCTGAAATCAACATGGCTTAGCCCAGGAGTAACTTTCCTCTCTTAATTTCAAGCTCCTGCTTAAGTCTGGATCCAGCCCATATTCTCTATCCCTTTCATAATAGTACCATATTCTCTCTCATCACCACAATAGTGCCATATTCTCTTTTCCCTCCACAATAGTGCCCCATTTTCTCTATCCCCACCACAATAGTACCCCATATTCTCTACCTCTTCCATATTCTCTACCTTAGTTCCTTATATTATCTCTCCCTTCCACAATAGTGCCCCATATTCTCTCTCCCTTCCACTAAAGTGCCCCATATTCTCTCTCCCCCCCACAATAGTGCCCCATATTCTCTCTCCCCTCCACAGTAGTGCCCCATATTCTCTCTCTAGCCTCCACAATAGTGCCCCATATTCTCTCTCTACCCTCCACAATAGTGCCCCATATTCTCTCTCCCCTTAACAATAGTGCCCCATATTCTCTCTCCTCCACAAAAGTGCCCCATATTTTCTCTCCTCTTTACAGTAGTTCCTCATATTCTCTCTCCTCTCTTCACAATAGTGTTTCATATGCTCTCCCTCCAGAATAGTTTTCCATAAATTTTTTTCCATTCCACAGTTATGCCCAATTTGCCCACTACACCTCTTTTAAAGTATGTAAAAAGAAGGTTTGTAATTAAAGGTCATTCTGATAGAGTAAGTATGATAGTTAGAGAAAAAAAATGACAATAGCTGAAAATTGTGAATGTTTTGTGGTCAACCACTTTTAAACATAAAATACTGTGTTTGTGCAAACAACTCCAAATCAGGACCAGTTTTCTGTTAGAGGAGGGAGGGGGAGTAGCTCTGCCTATAAAATGATCAAGGTAATTTACTTTATCTTGTACTCTACCTTCAAGGTTCTTAGAGGCTCTGAACAAATCACTGATGTTACAATTTGATGTAATAAAACACTCACAACTTCTGGGAATTGTGTACAGCTTCTGTTTACTTGGATCTTTACCTCATTTTGCTATAGACAAACTTCTAAAGGATGAAAATAATTTAGGTGAGTTGGTTGCTACAGTCATGGCCTTCTAACACCATTTATGTTTCATTTATTTTTACATGTACAAGTGCACTAGTTTGTAAATGTCTGTGTAGTCAGGGTTCTGAATATCTGACTAAACGAATAAATGCCGTTCACTCTTTCTTTCAGTGGATAATGGGAGCTATAAGTAAGGTATACATACTTCCTATAGTAAAACACAGTATAGTGCGCTCACGCCCAGTTCAGTCAGGTTAGGAAGCCACAAATTGCAGGCAAGAATCAAAGTTCAAAAGCATCAGATCTGTCTGTGACAGGACCGCGTCTTCCCCTTTAAAGATGCTCGGATCCTGAATCTGCGCAAGTGGTATCTGTAGAGGAGAAAGCAGAAAAAAAGGGGGTGCCTCGTAGTGCAATAAACCTTTTTTATTTTTGACACATATAGACCAAGGATAGAACAGACTCGTACTGTTAAATAACTTGTTATATAGCAATGAACAATGGAATACACAGAGGGCACGTGGAAAACGGTAGTGTCTCTGGCAACATCAACAGTAGGAGGACGAATGGATAGGTCTCCGGGGCAGATAGGGTCTGATGTCATCATTGGTTTAAAAAATAAATAAAAATGGGCAAAGTGCTTCTTATATGCAGTCATATTAACCAATTCCTATATCTTCCTTTGAAACTGTGGCTTGAACATCTCTAACCCATCTAATTCATTCTGTTTGGCATACTTCCTACACGCTGTCCAAATGGCTCCTTCTGAGGAATTCCCTAGGCTAGTTTTCTCTTTTATTGCTCTCCCAGGTTAAAGAGTTTAATGTTAAGGCACATAATTACCCCAAAATTTTCTATTCATACTGGACTAGTTTAGTAAACGTGTGCGTCCTGCGCCCCACTTACGCACACAAAGTGCGTAAAAGTGTGGTGTTTTCAAGGGAGGGTGCATGTGCCCTCCATATGTTCATGCACGTAACTTCTGTCGCACGGAACTTCATTCCTTACAGTAGTTATTTCATAAAGTGCTGTGCTTCCCCTATTGGGTGAAGGCATTTAAGTGGTACAATAGGGATGGGTTTAGGTATTTATGATCGGATCAACGGTCCGTCCTTATTGCAGCGTAAGTTACACAAATATCCGCACGAGAGACTGGGTGTTCACTACCCCCTCTTGTGTGTACTGATAGTCCCCCGCATGTACGGAAAGCGTTCGGGGGTCTAGATCCGGTCCTTGGTGTTGCTGCAAGAGAATCATTTCCTACACCACCCGACTTTGCAGCTTTTACTCCTCTGTCAAATAAAGATATAAGATGTATCAAGCCACAATGATATAAGCACTAGGTAATATCCATTATAGTGTTTGGCACCATACAATAGATTTCAGATGTCTCTTTTGATTACAAATGAATTGTATAGGTCATTGGAGTCTTTCATTTTTTAGAAACCGAAAACAAGACAGTTGCAGCAATGTTGAAGCTTATTAAATTGTGCATGAAAATGGACCAGTCACCTCAAGAATTCATTTCTGTGCAGGATCTAAAGAAGGCTCCAGTTCTGTGTTCTGCTTACATCCAAAAATTCCACACTTACCTCCAAAACTATATTGGAGACCCAAACTTATACAAGTATAGCATCCAGATCCCCAGCAGTTACTACATTGGTAGGTACTATGATTGATTGATTGATTTATTTTTGTTATAACGTAGTCTAACAACCATGGGCCGTATTCAGACCTGGCTGCATTGCATATGCGGCCGGAGTTTACCGATATGAACTACTGCGCATGCGCAGTAATTTAGTTACGCTATCTACGTTACTTTTTGCAACGTAGATTGCGTATACGCGGTCTTTAAAACTGCGTATATGCAATCCACGTTGCAAAAGTAACGTAGATAGCGTAGCGAAATTACTGCGCATGCGCAGTAGTTCATATCAGTAAACTCTGGCCGCATATGCAATGCGGCCGGAGGTCTGAATACGGCCCCATGTTTCAGAGGTCTTGGTTTGGGAAGTTTATAGCTTATTTATTTGTCAGCAAAAAATTTACTCTTCGCTTTTCTGATAGACCCATTTTTTTATTTTGCCAATAAGTTCTGATCTTTGGTTAAGACATATCTTCTGACTGTTCTGGTTACTCGCAACAGTAATTTTTTATTGTGTATAATTTTTAATTTCTAATTTATTGTGTATATATATTCACACCCAACATTCAAAAGTTTGGGGTCACTTAGAAATGTCCTTATTTTTGAAAGAAAAGCACTGTTTTTTTTAAAATAATCAGAAATACTGATTTAATATGGTAAATGACTATACTAGCTGCAAATGTCTGGTTTTTAAATGAATATCTACATGGGTGTATAGAGGCCCATTTCCAGCAACCATCACTGGAAATTGTGTTTGCTAATCGCATTAGAAGACTAATGGATGATTAGAAAACCCTTGTGCAATTATGTTAACTAGCTCAAAGGAAGGCCAGTTTTATAGTTTCTCTAACGAGCAAACCCGTTTTCAGTTGTGCTGAGTATCTGGAGCATCACATTTGTGGGTTCCATTATATTCTCAAAATGGCCAGAAAAAGAGAACTTTCATGTGAAACTCGACGGTTTATTCTTAGAAATAAAGGCTATTCCATGCGAGAAATTGCCAAGAAACTGAACATTTCCTACAACAGTGTGTACTACTCCCTTCCGATCCTTAGGAACGGGTTTCCTTAACTACGCTGGGCAACATCTGCCCGGCGCATGCACAGATCGGCAGAAATGCCGACCTTACGCAGCCGCCAACCGTAAATATGGTGGGAGGCGTTAGTCTGGATCAGTCCCAATGATCCAAAACACACCTCCAAATTATGCAAGAACTCTTTAGGGAAGAAGCAGGAAGCTGGTATTCTGTCTGTAATGGAGTGGCCAGCGCAGTCACCAGATCTCAACCCCATTGAGCTGTTGTGGGAGCAGCTTGACCGTATAGTACACAAGAAGTGCCCATCAAGCTAATCCAACTTGTGGGAGGTGCTTCAGGAAGCGTGGGGTGAAATTTCTTCAGATTACCTAAACAAATTAACATCTATAATGCCAAAGGTCTGCAATGCTGTAATTGCTGCGAAAGGAGCATTCTTTGATGAAAGCAAAGTTTGAAGGACAAAATTATTATTTCAAATAAAAAGCATTATTACAAACCTTGACAATGTCTTGACTATATGTTCTATTCATTTTTATCATTTGATAAGTCATTTTTTATGTAAAACATGAAATTGTCTGAGTGACCCAAAACTTTTGAAAGATAGTGTATATTCCTTTAAACTGTCACTTATCATTCAATAAGCTAAAGCTTGCTTGCGATGCTACTTGTGTGGATACCAAGAGAAAAACCAATGGGATCCTATAGAGAGCACTCCTACCAAATTGCTCCCCAAATGGGTATCAAAAGTATGTGTATGTAATATATATAT